>JAQGCB010000743.1:0-18949 GCA_034698835.1 Protaphorura tricampata
TCTGTATATTAAACTTTCTCTTTATTGGACACATTTTGGTGCATTTTTCGAGTTCGCTATATAGAGAGTCCACTGTAATACCAATTTGAAAAATCAGGTCATATCGTATCAGAGTATCCATCCACCTGTTGTATCCTATCCTTGACAGCAGCGCACAGCTGCATTTCCGACACTTCTTAAATGAACCTAAATCATCATTATCTCCTTGACCTCACTGTTCGATTGATGCCACGTTTGACCTAGGTCATCATATGTGAATGTGGACCTACTTTTGAGTCTATCTGATCATGGGTTATCCGAAAAAATAATTCAATGCAACCTTATGAGAATGAGTCTTAGTAATAATTAATATTTCGGTCCATTTTCCGGATTTCTACGCCAAAAAAGTTGACATGTGCAATTTTAAGTCGCTGTGCGAGTAATGTGCGTTGTGTTCTGTGTTGAGCTCCCATGCGTTATTCTTCTTGTTTGAAATAAAATATTTCTGACAATGTGCCTAGACTTACAATTAGTCCTGTCTTGAAATAAATAGTTGCTGGGTACTGGTGCTGGTAGCCGGAAGCTATTCTTATTCTGTTCCCCAAAGCTTTTATTTTCACTCACCCAACTGATTTTCGATAACCATTCAATTATGATAAATGTAAAAGAGTACAATCGTCAGTCAAATAGCCTGCGTTTTTATCGAAAGCATAAGGACATTTTATGGGCTACCCTGTGCATCTAACAAATGTAAACGTAAAAAGTTGATAACCCTATTTAAAAGCACTATTTCATTAGCACTTCCTACGTATATACTAACCATGCACGTGCAGTATATCGAACCGACGGCAACAGCAGAGCGTGACAGCAGTCACAAAAAAATGTAAAATTGTATTTTAATTAATTTTTAAAAAAACGTAGAAAAGAGAGTCGCGGCATAATTAATATTCTTCTCCTCCACGTCCTTCATCCACAGAGTCAATTCCAACTTCTTCGTAGTCTTTTTCCAAAGCCGCTAAATCTTCACGAGCCTCACTGAATTCTCCTTCCTCCATTCCTTCTCCCACGTACCTGTTCAAAATATTTGAACGTTTTTTAATTCATACATATTTTACGTAAACTTACAAGTACAACCTGGGTCTTGCTTTCTACAGCTTTCTCCATTGGCCCGATATGGAGAAAGTGGTGAAAGTCTGTCCCTCTGTCTCTGACCGAATTTACGATATTTGTAATGTGGGTGAACTCACCAATGGACAAATGCACGTTTTGCATACATGAGGTCAAATTTATGATCAAGTCTAGCCCATGCTTCTGCAATGGCTGTTGTATTTGAGAGCATGCAAACGGCTCGTTGAACTTTGGCCAAATCTCCACCCGGCACGACGGTCGGTGGTTGATAGTTTATTCCAACTTTGAATCCAGTTGGACACCAGTCCACGAATTGAATTGTTCGCTTTGTTTTTATGGATGCGATGGCTGCATTAACATCCTTTGGAACAACGTCTCCTCGGTAAAGCATGCAACACGCCATGTATTTTCCTAAATTGTTCAGGAATCCGCCCCAGAGTGAAAGTATGTCAAATAAAATTGAATTAACAACCTGGTAAGGTAATAACAGGTCTCATTCCTTGGAAAATAAATGTGAAACTCATAAAACAAATCAGTTGAGTTTCAATATGGTATGTATTCTACAATATTTTCCATGAATTGGTTAGAAATGTGTCACGTTGGACTCCAATTCCAGAGGTTTTAAATGTTATCTGTAACTATGTGCAGAATGTCAACTGAACCATGCAGAAAATCCATCAAAAAATATCCTCGACCTCCCTGGGGTAAAAAGGGAGGGCATTTCGTTATGTTCCATCTCTGTTTTGACCGGAAGCTAATTTGATCTGGGTAATTACTGTGAAGTGCTAAATGATGTCAAAATTGAGCGTCACTGACTTCTGTTCGTATAAAACTAATGAGTATTCTCGCAAAATAGAAACTCCAGAAACTCACCACCATTGCCAGGAATGAATCGTAGGAAAGGAAGGGACGATTGTAATTTTGCATATCTAATGCTTATGCCTAAGTTTGAATCAGAAATTAACTAACCATGACGAGGATCACATTTGACCATTTGATTCGCTGGATCAAAGCATGCCGTCGTGATCTCTGCAACGGTCAACTGCTCATGGTATGCTCGTTCCGCAGAAATGACAGGTGCATATGTTGCCAATGGAAAATGGATTCTTGGGTATGGGACCAAATTCGTCTATATATAGAATATCATCAAAAATCATTTCATTTCGAATCATCATGCAAATACACAGCATGAAAGCTGGCTGGGTTCGGCTGGACTCAGTGAAGCAAAAATATTTTACAGGGCAGTCCACAAATATTTTTATAAACTATAGGTCTGCGCTCTGCGCCGTTAATTAATTTTGTCACGATTAACAATGAAGGGGATGCGACGATGTGAGCGTGACGAACCTGAAATTCGGTCAAATCCACATTCAAAGCTCCATCGAATCGAAGGGAGGCCGTAATGGATGACACGATTTGCCCAATCAACCGATTCAAATTAGTGTATGTAGGGCGTTCAATGTCCAAGTTTCGACGGCAAATGTCGTAAATTGCTTCATTATCGACCATGAAGGCACAATCAGAATGCTCCAGAGTGGTATGTGTAGTCAGGATAGAATTGTAGGGTTCAACAACTGCAGTTGATACCTGCAAAAAATAACGGCATGTCTGTAAAACTCGGATTTGAGCTCCTAGAATGTTAATGGAATGTTTTTTTTTTCTGATTAACTGAAAATGCAAAGTGAAAATTACCTGTGGAGCTGGATAAATAGAGAATTCCAATTTGGACTTCTTTCCATAGTCCACCGACAGACGTTCCATCAATAAGGAAGTGAATCCTGAACCAGTTCCTCCTCCGAAGGAATGGAAAACCAAAAATCCTTGTAGTCCAGTACATTGGTCAGCCAATTTTCGGACTCTGCGTTCAAAATGAAACCATCTCTTTCAACTTTTTGTACCTTCAACAATCGTCACCATATAGTACTAAATACTAAAGAGTTCTCAAAAACGACCCTCTATATATCGAACTCACAAAATATGGTAAAATAGATTCGCTGGGTTATAGGCTATTCAGGTTTTATATACTTGAGAATATAGCGATGATTTTGGGTGATTATGATAACTCCGACGAACCATGTCAAAAAAAACAAGAAATCGAAATCATGAGCTACCAGAACTAAATACAGCTTTTGCGTATTGGGATGGGATTGTGATTATCTGAAGTAAAAAAAAAGTGAACCTGTCAAGCACAATATCGACGATCTCCTTGCCGATCGTGTAATGTCCTCTTGCGTAATTGTTCGCCGCATCCTCTTTGCCGGTGATCAATTGTTCCGGATGAAAAAGTTGTCTGTAAGTTCCAGTCCGTACTTCATCTAACAATGGGGAAAACCATACAATTTTATGATTTCAGACTCCCGGTAAACTATAATGCAGGTTAGGGTACATTTGCTCTTGCATATGAACTTATTATCAGAATAAGTCAACCGCAAAAGACAAAATTGGAGGAAATGGTGAATTACCAGGGAATCAAATATAGAGGGAAAGGTGTATTTGTAATATGGATACGTATTTGTATCAGAACCGATGTTTTAATGTTAAATAAAATCCCTCCTTATATGAAAATTACTTAGAAATGTGTAGAGTGTAGGGACAAAATTTATCAGGTCTTTGCAAAATACGTACCGACTACGGTTGGCTCCAAATCAACAAACACTGCTCTTGGAACATGTTTTCCAGCACCAGTTTCACTGAAAAATGTATTGAAAGAGTCATCACCGACGCCAATGGTTTTATCAGAAGGCATTTGCCCGTCCGGTTGAATTCCATGTTCCAAGCAATAAAGCTCCCAGCAAGCATTTCCTGTATTCATGCATGATAACAAATAAGTGCAATTTAAAATAGGTACAGTTCCGGTGGACCGAATTCCAATTTTTTTTGCATAGCAAGTCGTGACATTATCAATGACAGTTAAATTTCATCGTCTGTTTTATGAAGTTATTAGCACCAAAATTGACAAACCCTACCTACGTAAAAATTTCTATGAAAATGCTCTAAAATAAGCAAAGTGCTTACCAATCTGTACGCCCGCTTGTCCAATATGGATAGATAGACACTCACGCTGTTTTTTTGCAAACAAGATAAATTAGCATTAAAATTAGGTCAATCAAATATTTAAACACCTTGCAATTTACAAACACAACAGACAATGTGCATGTGCATAACCCTTCCATTCCAAGTAAACCCTAGAAGCTAAAATTTTCATCGCTATGTTACTTGACGTGACAACATCTTTAATTTTAAACTTATTATTCTGCTAGCCATAACAGTTTTCAAGTGTTCTTATAAAAATGCATATCTCAAATTGCAACCTCAACCGACCAATTTTTTTCATTAAATCGAAGTCACCTCTCATCGCATCTACTCGACGTGACAGCGACAGCTCTAGTAAACCGCAGTATTGTTGTACTCTATCCTCATTCTTCAAGTGCAATTTAAATCGTGATCGTGTCGAAGGAATTGCAGCATAAAAATCCTATCATAATAAAGGCGTTGTACGTACTCTACCTCATTCTGACGTCCTTACCAGGTCATTAGCCCTATTTTTCTTTACAAAGATGAATTAAAGCGTGGTGTGCATGCATGTGCACTGCACTGTGACTGCATGTAGTGCAGTGCAATGCAGTGCATTTCAGAGACACTGACACTGTCGTCTTCGTCTTGAGTATTCAGTACTCTGCGGTTTAAAAATGCATTGAATGAAATATTTGTAACAGTAGTTAAAGTGTCTTAGCATTATTTACAACGAATGATGCATTCTTTTCTCAGAATGAAAAGGTACCATGCTGAGTCATGAAACTACGCTCCCAGATAATGCAAATTGAACAAAAATGTTCAACCGCATTGTACACCACTGTCGTGGTTAACAGGTACAGTACAGATGCATCCTTTATTTGAAAATTTTAAAGTCTACATTTTTTTGTCATAATCCAAGTCATCCCACAGACATGCAGATGATGTCGTGTGAAATCAAGCCGAACTGACATTTGGGTATTTTATGTTTTATTATAGTCGAAGAATATTTTAGTTCGGTGAGACTTTTTTTCTTACTCTGTCTGAATAAGTCATTTTTCTAAAGTTTGTTCATTTTTATGTCACACCCTGTACTTTTCAAAGTATCTCTAACATAACATAAGAAATAAAATGAACTTCCTATAGATAAATTCCTCTTACATACATATTTATAACTTCGCCAAAATTAAAACAAACAATTATGCACCTTTTCGAGGACACCCTGTATAAAGCCATGCCATGATTCAAGTCAAGGCATTCTTGAACTGACTGGGGTATCATATCATTTCCTATTTCAATTCATTTCATGTTCTGCAGATTCTGACTTTGAATGAATGAAATAATTTGAAATGAAGGTTGTCTAATTTCTGGGCGTTGAAAATTAAAATTATACCTAATGTGAAATGTAGCCGGAAGGAAGGATGAGCCAAAAAGTTCATGCTTACTCAAATGAACAATTTTTGTCACACCTCACCTCATAGATATACTCGGATAGCTCACGCACGTGTAGGGAGCAAGTATCATGGAGTGTATTCATTCAGTAGACTAATCAGTAGAACGGAAGCTCGCTAATCAAGAAACTAGTCAATTTTTATTTTACATTGTATTATTTTTGTTACTTCGGCTGACTAATTTCACTATCTCACTCGGATTGGAGATTTTTTAATGTAGTTTTCTTTCTATCTAATCGTTACAACACTAAATCTTAAAATATTGCTTGTTTGTTACACCAGAAAAACATACTATAAAAGAGTAACAATAATACAATGTTGATTTTTAAATGTAGTCGTCCTGTTCTAATTCTAATTCTAACGGCACATCTGCCCGATAATTAGAAAAAGCAGGCATAGCGTTGCGTTGGTTCTCATTCCCAGCTGAAGCTGACCATAATAATTTAAATGACTTTATAATAAGCTTAACGCATTGATAATTCTTCTTATAGATGCTCAACCGTCACTATCTTATCGTAATGGTAATTTATTACAATTTTATGACATTTGTTTCCATAAAATATGGGAGCGTGTTAAAAGTGTTAATGACTTCTCTCATCTCTTTCTGTAATTGTTAATCATCTCATCGCATCGCATCATTCGTACGATGTATTTACTTGTACGTACAGTGCAGTGCAGTGCAAAGAGAGGTGGTAATTAAGAGATTTTATCCTTTAATTAGAATCTTTCGACCAAGACTTATTCACTTGTTTCTTTCTCATAATATTATTTGATTTGGCCACCATTAAAATGTATTCGTATTATCCTTAATTAAATGGTAATGACAATGCATGCGTAAATTGCAATTGTTCTATACAGCGGCAGCGGCCTTTAATTAAATTAGTTAATTTACTTACTTAAGCACACGGAAAAGGGACTTGAGTATTTAACCTCCGCATCACGACATTGTATTGGAATATAATATTTGAAATATCACCAAAATGTAAATGTAGTCTAAAATGTGCATATTTGAGCCAAGTACTAGACTTTCGAGCTTCCCAGGTGCATTATACGGTCAAAAATTGGGACTTCGATGAAAGCTTTCTGTTTGCCCTAGGGAAAATGGAAGGTATCCCTAGTAGTAACAGAAATATTAATCTCGGGGGGTTCAACCCAATACAGAGCTACCTGTACCATTACGCTTTTCCAGGTTTGGGTATATTAGTATTTGGGCGTTTTCATTGCAATGATGGACTGAATTGGATTAATTGACGGAAAGGTTTCAGTGATCCAGAATAGGGACGTAATTAAAAGCTAAGCCGACCTAACTTTGAAAGCAATTTACATGAGGGTCACTTTCAAGCAGTCCATTAAAACTTAAAAATAAATTGAAAATTTAATTTCTCTGGGTAGCAAAAATAACTTCATATTTAATGTCCTGCAGTAGTTTTAAAAATCGAAAAATCTATACACCAGCTTGCGCTAATGTTGTGCGTGTTAAGCAACTATTATATCAGTAGTAATAGTCGATAAATAGCTATAGAAAGCACAAGCACACTGTCGTTGTCGTCATATCCTCTTCCTATTCCTGACACATCTGTCTTGTCTAATTCTAATAAAAATAAGCACTGCAAAGCACGTTTAATTATAAACTCCATCAACACAACATGTTCAAAATGTAAACACTGCACTACACACTACTAACTACTACTGCTACTGGCCCAAGATAAAATTAACTGTTCAGTGCAGTGCAGTGTGCCGTTACTCAGATTCCGTCAGTCCTCACGGGTGATCATTAAATACTACCACGTTATGTTTCAATAGAGTCATTTTTTTGTTCACAAAGAACTTAATACATAAAAGAAAAACAACAAAAACCAATTTTCAAGGATTTATTGAGTTCCAGAATCTAGACACAGTCGTTTAAGAAAAAAAAAACTTCTAGTCAATTTTAATTTCATTTGTATTTGTGGAATTCAACCGGAATAAGATTGTCACGTCACCCGGCCTGAAGAAAGATTTGGAATTGGAATCGGGGCTTGGCTTAAAATAACTGCTGCCGCAGCTGCTGGTAAGTCATTTAATAACGACGAATTAATTTATATGCATTTTCAGGTATTTTTGAAAGTTTGTCGTACTTTTGACACTAACCTAATGACATTTTAGATTTTATTATGCATGCGCAAGTTTGCTGATGTTTGTATTCCTTGTCGAATCTTATCTTTATATTCAGTGCATGGTTATGAATTTATGCGTACTGACATTCGACTGGTTGTATTTTTGAGACGAAAAAAAAATGTTGGTTTAGAATGTGTAGCTTACCATTTTTTCAGATTCAAAGTTTCTTCACAAAATGACAGTCTACTGTTTTAATTTAACTTTTATCTCGAACGATTGTAGAAGAAGTGTGTGTAAATGTTTCTAGAAAATGTTAAATGCTGACCGACAAAATAATTAATAGATTCGAAATAGCGTACGTGGGTTCAAAATGATGAGTATCAGTGGAGCAACGAACTGATCACCAAATCTGAATCCACAACTATTAGTAAAAAGTCAAAATAATCTGATCTGAACCGGAAGGAATACTGTGTAAATATAAAGCGTTACTGGTGTTACGATTTGACCACTGATCGACAGTCCGAGACTGACTAACCAGAATCTTGTGGATTCAATCTCAGATATACGATACTGAGGATTTGTGCCGTCGAGTAAAATGAAACAGTGCAGTACAACAAAATCACGGAAGCGTGCAAAAAGATTTTTAGCCAATAAGCGGTTGCCGCTGCCGTCAGTACTCAGCAGCGTCAGTTCGCATTCTTAGCATTCAACAAACTCAAAAAAAGTTCAACATTTTTTTACCTGGCGATTGGGCCAAGTGCATTTCGGCAAGTGCACTTTTGCATTAACGACTACATGACTACAGTATCAAAAATCAATTTGTGTATAATGTGCATTTTTCTTGGGACTTGGAATATTCGGGTCAAAACGTCCCCTCGTCAGTTTAATAATTAATATGAGTCCATAAACAATGCACTGCACTGCATGAACAATTTAATAAGTGGGTTTACTCACTTTTCGGGTTTATTTTGGTTCATATTTCCTAACTTGGCATTCCTAGGTTTTCTGTAAAACCCACTTTCATACGGTTTCCGTGAAGGGAAAGCTAAAAACTCGTCTGACTGTCTCCCTCAATTGATTAATAATGAATAGTTCATAAGACAACGGACAGAATACGAAAACGAATACAGTAAATGATGGACTAGATGCCCGGGCGTTAACTTGTCCCGTCAGGGTTAGAGATCGCAGACTTTCACCACTTTCTCCATAGGGGAAAGCCCAGGTGTTTATTCGACCCAAGGCGTTTGCTTGTATTTGTATTGGGCACTCGGCTTTTAACCGTTAATTTACGGTAGTCCTTCCTCAATTTTGGTTTCTTGGAACGACAGGAATTATACCGTCTAGCAAATATAGTAGTTGTGAAACTCTTACGGTGTGGCCCAACACTTTGTGTACCCTCTGAAGGTTCCATAAATTGCGATTTCATTTATGAGATCTTATTGAAATCCCCTGAAAATATATGAGACTTCATAATTTCTTTCCTTGTCATATCATTCACTATAACGTTGGACTCCAAAAAAAATTGGGCCAAATGGTTTTGCACCACCCCGTACAACTTAAATAAACTCGAAGACGGAAACTTGTCTGAATTACTTTCGATTAATTCTTTCTTCATGCATGTAGAAATTCCCTTGCTCTTTCTCCACTGAACTGGTTCCAAATTCCCCAATCAGTCTTTAAGTAGAATTCAGTGAAAGCTCTCAAACTCAAATATTTAACAAAAACAAAATGAAATATAGTGTAGAAGTACAAAGTACACAACAGTCCGGTCTTATTGGAACGGAATTGATTTTTGTGACCTAAGAGTATACGGTGGAACAATTAATTTGTGTTCAAAAATTCAGAGCAAAAATATTAATCATTATTTCACAATTTGACAGTAGCAAGAACGTGTCAAAAGGTAGCGTTTCTGAAAAGTGTATCAAAGTCGATTTTATAGTGCAAGTATTTGGTTTATGACTAGAACGTGGGAACTGTAAAAACGATATTGTGTCATATTGCGTGCTATGCAAAATCTTTATGCACAATAAAATATTATGAAGTACTCGTGAACGTATTAACCCGAGCATTGAGATTAATTCGCCTAACCATACAATAAATTGATTTAATTAGAGAGTTTGCACGCACTTCCGATATTGCATTGCAGGTAGAAATTGAAATGAGTCGGCTGAGCAGACTCATTCCGACGTCAAATTAATACGACAAAAGTTTAATTCAGTCCTCGATCCAAATTGGAACATTAATTGTTCAAATTATTTGAAAACGATACGAAAGTGCTTAAAGCATTGAATTTAAAAAGCAGTCATGCCTTAATATGTTGTTGCCGATAGATTTTTTATTCCAATTCATAATCATTATTCAGGTAACAGAATTACTATTAAATTCGACAATACAACTTGAGTAATAATAAAATTAATTAGTAGGCAATACGTAATTAACACCAGGAATTTTTACGAATCCTATTTTAAAATGGTTCACACTATAATAAATTAGTCATAAAGACGAAACCGTCAGAAGTCAGAATGTAGCCGACCGAAAAAATTTCTCACAGGATTTCACACACGGTGCTGCACTGCAGTATATCAATGACAAGAATGCATTATTTAGTAGGAAATATTAATTTTTTCACTTAGCGTTAATTATGAAACTTCTGTGTGTGTCATGGCCATGGCTTCAAAGCATTTTGTGAGTTAGGATAAGCAGGATGGACAAGGACGTAATGCACAGGGGGGTTCATAACCGTGCTACTTTGTAAGTAATGATAACGTATGAGGAATGAGAAATAAAACGGACAAACACAATATGAAACTAACATAAACAATTATTTAGCGATATTTTTGGTAAACCCTGTATATAGTATTCGCACTTCCAAGTTTCTGTCCTCGTTCGAATCTCACGTTTAGTTTGCTAAAAAGATATAAACGGGATTCTCGGGACCGTGACTGGCCGACCCGACCGGTTCCACACATAATTATTATTAATCACACATTTTTATTTTCGTAATCCTTATAGGGATAAAATTTTGGTTGTGGTTTCACGTATATTTGATATCTACCAAAAGCATAGTGCATGTAGTTTTGTAGTTGTCTCATTGCGTTAGTCCTAGTCCTAGGAAAGCAAAAATAATTTTTTTTCTACTTCTCTACATAATTAATTCGCAATTTTTGGCATTTGTGTTTTTGCGGGTCCGAATTCCGAATGGACATACAGTAATGTCATTACGTATTTTCTTTAGAAAAAAAAATAACTAAAAAAGATTTTTGAAAAATGCTAAAATCTATATAATAGATTATTCAAAATGTGTCAAGAATTTTTCATTCGCAGACAAGACTGACAGTTTTATGCAATTATTTTGTACCCCGTTCATGTTTCGGTTAAGTTTTCCTAGAATGACTGAAAGTGTATTTATTAAAACACTAATCAAATAGTTAATCAGTTTTTAATCGCGGTTTTCTCAGTGATGTGGTGTGCGGTTTAAGTTTCGCGAGTGTCGTCCTACATTTACATTACAATTTGCTATCTCCAGTTCTCCATTTAGCTGATTTTAAACTTGGGCCTGCCTGCCTGGAGTCTAAAACTAATGAGAGCTTCCGGACAATTAAATATGTATAAGTATAACAACAGACCAGACTAAATAAATGTCAGTCAGTGAAGAATATTTATGACGGTCCACGGTCAGTCACTGTGAATTCAGTCTGTGTCACTGTCATTAAAAAACCAGACCACAATAATGATTTATTTTCCTATATTTCAATTACAACATTGTGAACAAATTTTTTCCTGTGACGACAAATAAATTCTGTTTCCAAAGTGACAGTTCCATTCCAGCAGGCTCAAATTACACAAGAAGTTCAACAAAAAATCCTTTGAAAATATTTTGTGAGCTTTTTTCTTCAGTATTACAATTTACGAGGCAGTATTAAGCTAAAATGGACATTTTTTGTTTATAAATTAGTAAATTGTCCTTTAAGTATTTACTTTGAATTTTGTAAAAAAGAAAGACAGTGAAATCCCACACCCCATGTCTCCATGTATCCAAAACTTATCTTCACTATGAGCCAAGGTAGTAAACACATCTCAAACCCATTATTGTGTGATATCGATAAAACTGCCGGGGATGAAGCGACGACCGATAATGACTATTCTTCCTCTGTCGTGGAATCGAAATCCAATTCTCCAACACCAGAGGAAATTACAGAATCGACCGTGGACTCCTCGAAGTCGAACTCGACCTCATTAAGACAAGAACAGGAACCACTAATATCTCACGTTCCTAATAACACTGAAGATAGTTTACTACAAATTACTTCCGGGCCGTCTATACTTTCAATTCTATTCCATGATGACGTCAGAAGTAATTCCATTCCCAGAAATTTGACGCCAGAGGAAATATCGACATTAGATCAACAACAGCAACAAAACCACGCCCAGCCACAGACACCCAGTATATCGCCATCATTCGACACAACGATTATTAGTGAAGAATTAGAGAAGAACCAATCAAACTATGGCGATTCGTCGACAGTTAATCCCAGAAAATCAGAATCAGCAACAACATTCGATACTGCTATTGAAGGAGAAGATTCTGGCTCCATTTTCCAAATTGAAGTCGAAGATGCAGACGAATCTCAACATGATTCGCCCCCGCCAATCCTGTATGCAATCGAATTCGAAGAATCTGATAGGAAAACTGACGAATTATTATTCCAAGATGCATTAGAATTAGATTCCGAAGATTACGCAGAAGAATTATTAGCCGAAGATTTAGAAGTGGAACTTGTGGAGCATGAATTATTACGGCCAGAATACAGACAAAAGTTATTGTCGCTTCCGGAATCATCATCGTCGCGAGAAAAGAGCTCGCAGACACCAACAAAGCCACAAAGGAGAAAAACAGCCACCGACAATCAGAAGACTGATGCGGTCGCGACAACAGCTATTCTAAGAAAAAAACTAGAACAAGAACTACGACATTATGACCCAAAAATTGACAAAGATATCGGGAATCGACTTAATTATGGTACGATTGGAAAAGAAGGCTCAGATACAATGCTTCCAATTTTTTTATCCCCTCGTGAGGGTATCACAGTGTATCGTGCTCGTACACAATCCGTTGGTCGAAGACTTTCAAGTAAATTATCAGGAGATGATTTATTAGTGGAGAGAGATCGACACCGTGGACGGTATGCGAGTGAGGCTGAAGCTTATAGAAAACTATCAACAACGACTCGTACGCTAATCGTGGACGAAGACACTCGAATAGAAGATTTGGTTCAAATACATGTTCGTGCCTTGGAACAACGAGTGAATAGAAATAATTATAGTGCACTAGACATTCTAGAGTCTGAGACCCCAGTTACGACACCAGTTGGATATGAGTACTCGGACCGAGTTCTTCGGAGAAAACATCAAATAGGTCTTTAAAAGTTTTAAGTCTTTTTCTCAGTGTATTAGTTCTAAATTAGAATGGATTTATTAGGAGAGGATCAAATTAGTCCAGTGGGGTTAGGGGGTAAAACTATTAAAGAAGGTGAGCAATTAGTGTATAATCTTGAGTGAATTTTTTTATTAAAAAATCATCCAGAGACTTTTTTTTGTGTTTCACGTTGCACATTGTACGAAATGATGAACATTTCTTAATGGGCAAATAATTTAGAGAAATGGTTGTCCCCGACCTGGGCGAAGTCGTCTCTGAAAATTATGACGCACAAATACATTTGTGTAATATGTTACAAATGTTGTCTGACAATACTTGACAGATATCGGACAAAATGTGACGGCTATTTTGATATTTCGCACATAAAAAATCAGCTAAAATATCAGTGAAATCTGACAATGTACAATGACTTTTTGAAAATGTACGACGAATGTCCGAAAATAAAGTATTTGACGACATGATTTTTAAAAATCTCAGAAAATGGTTAACATTCGAGCTTCTACATACATACATTTTAGATACACATATCCCCATTCTGTAATATAAATTGGGAATGTTTGATCTGATTTGAGCATAGCGTGTTGAGCTGTTGAGCACTAGAGTATAAAAAAGTACAAGTACAACTATTATAGGATGAGAACATTGACCTAAATATCTAATTCCTTCTCTTGTTTATTTTTAAACAGCTTGGGAACTTGCCCTGATCTCTCCTATGATGAAGAAAGGAATCGTTGAAACGAGCATCCCAGTCGCAGCCACACATTTTTATACAAGAAAAATATCATTTTGGCATAGGTTGTGTAGTAGATTTAAATTATGCTTCACATGTGTTTGGCAAACTCCCTCAACGGACTTGGAAGTTGACAGTGGGCTCTTAACGACAGACAGCATTGAAGCATTTCAACAAGAACTGAATGTAATGGAATATTTGGGTGCTCAACATCAAAGAACTTCAGAGAGACGCCAAGACATTCTTGAGTCATCTAATTCCATGAAAAAACTTATGTCAAATATTGGATCTGGATCGCCTGAGCGAAAAAGGAGATGAAGACAATAAAGACAGTATCATGCCATGGCCATGGTGATATGGCACAACTCACTCGTACCTTCTTCACATTGTGCTAAAACATAAACTTAATTTTATATCAATTCCTTATGGCTTTTTCTAAAATAGCAATAAAGGGAACAAATCAATTTTTAAATCAAAATTTTAAAATGTCAATGTAATGTATTTAAGTGATAAGATCATTTTACACATAAATACTATGAATAATAATAATTTACAATAATGTACTTAGTAACCTGATCGGAGCGACCTACTTTTGTACATCCACGTCCTGCTAACACACAACAATAACCACAGGTCGTTCAGTACAGGTTTGGAGTGTTCAGTGTAACAATCATTTCAGTATTCAAATAAAATAGAGGCGTAATATAATTTTATATTAGAAATATGTGTAGTAATTGTCTGAAACTAATAACCTAATTTCTCATTTAATTTTGTCCACCCATCACCTCGCTGGTCTGTAGGAGGAACCCATTCAGAGTACTCTGGTTTACTTGAGTCATATTCGGGTTTCGTACTGTCAGGTTTCTTTACCGGTTGACGATGTCGATTCCTTCGCCGTTTTGATTTTGAAAATTCAGTTTCATCCGGATTTTCTGCTGTTTTGCTCTGAGGGACAAAGTTAAGGTCGTCGTCAATATCGGGGGTTTCAATTGAGGCAATATTTTCTGCCGCAATATCTTTAGGAAGTGACGGAGTTGAATCTTCGGCCTTTTCAGCTTTGACCTCGACACCCTCTTTCTGAATTGGCCTGTCCGGTTTAACCTTCTGTGTTGGTGGTTCGGGAACATCGTCTTCTGGAACATTTGGCACAATGTCTTCTTCGGTTTTTACTATTGTAGAAGTGGGTGAACTTTTCGGGTTAGAAGTGTCAGACTTCTCAGACTTAATGTTTTCTGGAATTTTCTGAACTCTTGGATTTTTAAGGGGCACAATTTCTAATGGAGCTGCAATGTCCAGTAGTTTCTTAGACTTTTTCAGTTCTTCGTTTAACTCTTTAAGTTTAGATTTCATTTTCCGAATGTCCGTTGCCCCAGTCTTCAGGTGGTGCATGAACGCATCCAATGGATCAACTTCAGCAGCATCCTCTTTAACTTTGTCACTTTCTGCCTTGGCTAGTTTCCGGTTCAATACGTCAATCTCGTTCTGAATGCTGGCGTGCTTCTCACTCTGTAAATAACAAAACGCTTTTTTAATACAAATTATCAGAATATACACAAATGGTAGTGAACAAAGTGATTGAATTGAAGCATACCAGGCTTTCATAGGTTTCAGTCTTAGTTTCTATTTTCCCAGCTTTGGTCATCCTTATATTTCTTTTCTTCTCGACTGAACCCGTTCGGTCCAAGTACGTGTCTTCATCACTGGAGTAATAATCCTTGTCTTCCCAATCTTTCATTTTTCGTTTTAGACTCACTGAATAAAAAAATTACAAGTTTTTTTTAAATATTTACAGGAATTGTAAGATATGCAGTGAAACCTACCACCCATTGTTAAATAGGCGACCATTTTTTCACATGCCCAAAATCAGAGTCTGAGTCTGAGAACTCTTTACATAACAATAACAATGCATCATTTCATTTTGTGTTTACCTTGGTGAGATTGCCGCAATACTCCATATTTATCCAAGAGCTGACAAGCTTTCAGGGCACACTGAGTAACAATTTCTTTCTTTTTCCCTTTTCCATCAACTTCAGCAAATACTGGGGCTCCGGCAGGGCCATCGAGAGGAAGGCTAATGTGAAAAATTAAGACCTGGTTAGAAAATTTCCTTCGTGTAACATTATATTAAAGACAGCCAGCATAAATTCTTGAAGCTGCCCAGAATAATGTATGCAATGTGCTGACTGCTGAACCTAACCAATGAGTAGAAGACAATATAATATAAGAAAACTTACTTGATTCTGCAAATGAAATGTCCGTTTGTTTTCTCCCGAACATCGTACACTAACTCATCGTGATATCCCTCTCTCTCAAACCATCCAAGTAAAGTCTTCTTAGGATTGTCAAAGTTTGCATCACTGGACTCAAAATCAGCAGCAAAAGGATTGACACTCAAATCTGTCTCTTCAACAGCGTCTTCAGCTATATATAAATTATAGAATAATCATCGTTCAAACAAAGCGTCACCTTTGTACAAAAGTTGAACTGGATAAATAGTGAATGTAATGATATTTCGTACCCATTCC
This sequence comes from Protaphorura tricampata, assembly GCA_034698835.1. Taxonomy (NCBI): domain Eukaryota; kingdom Metazoa; phylum Arthropoda; class Collembola; order Poduromorpha; family Onychiuridae; genus Protaphorura; species Protaphorura tricampata. The sequence continues at coordinate 16,360 of JAQGCB010000743.1, forward strand.
CCAGCTAATTCCGTCTTCTTCAACATTTTGCTGTACAGGTCTACCCGCGGCTGTCGCTAATTTTTCCATTTCTCGTTTCCTCTCAAATTCTTTCTCCAATCTCTCTTTTAGAAGTTCTGTCACAGTTTTGTCACTTTCTTCCTCTTCATCCTCAGGTGGGCCAACAACAACAAAAAGTCGGGTTGAGTTCCCAAACTTCATAACGTGTCCAACTCGCAATCTGTAGTACCTGTAAGAAAATTTCAATAATAAGAAGTTTAGCACCACAAACCCGTTATACGCGTGGTTAAGAGAACTTGTTATCAAGAATTCTTCATTTCAATGCCGAAATCGCGTGAAATCAAAAATATATCAGCGACATACCTCATTGGATAAAGTTGATTTTTGTTCAGAAAGCTTCCATGAGTTGAATTGAGGTCAAGTAAGTAAAGACCTTTCTCTTTACAATCACCCATTCCCAAACCCCCTGACCCAACATCTACTTGAGGAGGAATTTCTTCATCAACTCCATTCCCATCTCCTTTTTCCGTGGGCTGGGCATCAGCAACTTTCTTATTTTCTCCAATGAATTGAAATATTGCATGCATTCTTGAGAATGTCAAATGTTCACACACAATATCACATCCTGGACTACGTCCTATAACATAAAAACTTTTTTCTGGACTGAAACTGATTCTGTCAATGACCAAACCGTTCTTTAAGACTTCAAGACCGTAGCCAGTGTCAAATGGAGCTGAATTTGGTGGTGCTTTATATTTTAATTGTGATAACATTGCTGCATATCTGGCTTTCTTCTCAGCAGGAGTTGGAACTCGTTTTTCAGGTACAGGTGGGGGAATTGCCTTAGCAGTAACGGCTTCTGATTCTGCTTTCTCTTTAGAAACATCTGGCTCACCAGTAGAAACTGCAATAAATTATATCATTAAAAAAATGATTAAAGTAAGAATAATCCAAAAACGGAGAAAAGTTCATCATTTTTTGTCGAGCTTCCTATTCCGTTTTTTAGCACAACTTTTTCAAAATACCAATTAGAGTAAAATCTAGTGCTCGCGATATCACCCGACGGTAAAATTATACGAATCTAATGTATATTTTACCTTGACCCCCAATTTCCAAATTATTTTCTGAAATCTCCGCATTTTCATTTTCTCCAGCAGTCGTCGATTTTTGCGCCGGTGGCAGTGGCCCGGTTGACCCCTTGGATTTCCGTGGAGCAATGAAGTCAGGCTTTTTGAAATCATCCATTTTTTGGAAGTTTTTTTAGAATGAGTACTAAAATTGACACACCGAATATTTTAAATTCGAAAAATTGTTCCAAAAATGTCAATTCCAAAAACGAAGTGCACAAAAAGTTTAAATTTCTGGAGGTTTAGCGGGTACCGTGGCATATGGGCAAAATCTCAACTGGCCCCGACAGTACATAAATCCAGATTTTCTTTACGACTTTGACCTTACCACTTTTGGGCCATCAACTCAATGTGACCCAGAATTACATGACAAACACATTTTTTGTTTTCAAAATTTAGTCAGTTTTTAATCTTATACGATTCGTACAAAAATACAAGTGTACAGTGCAGTGTGTGTGTACGTACAATATATTTTGTAATTTAGCACAGTAAAATGAAATCACTTTGAAACAATATCACTCACTAGCTGCTCGCTCATGTTTCACGTCAATTTGTTAGTTGCCCTTTGACCTTTAATATTAAATTCGTTTCTTTGAATTTTAGAAATCTGGTCAAAAATCAGTCCAACCCAGACCCACCAATATCAAAATTGTAAGTCTTTGCAAGTTTGATATATTCATCAGTTATTTTGTCTTCAGCAACTTGAACAACTCTGTAGCCACAATGATCTTTGCCTAATTGAGCACCAACGGCGGACGTCACAGTCTGTACAATTCCTTCATAATTTCCACCAGCATTTCTATGATAGTGACCGCAGTAGATATAACGGACTCCTACAATAAATTAGTTTAATGTTTAAAATTCCAAAGTCTCTAGGTTTCAGTAGGTCAGTAGGTCCACTTTTGTTTTAAATGTTCAAAATAAATGTAGAATACCTGCAGCTTTCAACTGATTCAACAATTCTAGTCGCCTTGTCTTCTCAATATTAAAATATTTACTGTCTGCCTCATCAGCCTTGACTAAGAAAAATGGGATGTGCTGAAAAACGACTGAAAAAGTAAAAGAACTTATAAATATACTACAAAATCGAAATACTGGACAGGGTGAGGTTCTTCATAAAGTCTGTGTTGTATCGTACCAATATGTTTCGCCGATTTGTCAGAAATTGTGTTCATGAAGTCTTGTTGGCGTTGGCATTCCTCTTGAAGCTTATCCGGACATTTAAAATATTGTGAATTTAGAACAACGAATTTGACTCCTCCAGTCCAAAATGTAAAGAAATCAGGACCAAATTGTTTCCGGTATATCGCAAGGGACTCCTTCGTCGGCTCATCCCCAATATCATGATTCCCACAAACACAAACTAATTTTACACTTGGATCCAAATCCTTAAAAAGTTTGACAAAGTCAACATGTTGTCTCTCACGGAGTTTGGCAGATTCTCCTACGAAAACACCAGAAAT
>JAQGCB010000744.1:0-18938 GCA_034698835.1 Protaphorura tricampata
GTTTGTTTAATGTTGAATTATTTTGTTTTTCTATTCTTAACAATTGTTTTTTTTTTATTTTCCTGTATTTGGACCCTACATTGATTGACTATCAGTTTAGCACTAATGATATAAAATTGTGACCTCTTGCGCTTTGCTTCACCATGTCTTAGCAAAATACCAATTTAGGTGTACCGACGCGATTCTCAAATATTAATTGTTAATAATCGAATTTATTACGTAAAATATTTGTGCTTCGCGAAGTGGTCAACCGAAGGGTGTGACTCAGTCAGTAAATATTAGAAAGAGATGCCAAGGTACTTATGGGAGCATTCGTGAGAGTCAGAGAGCGTGTTGAATCTCCTACTATTCAGAAGTTCTACTAGTGAACGAGAAAATAAAGCGAGTCACATTGACGACGACACATTTGGAGCTATGTCATGACACGGAGGAAAAGCAAAATCGTCGGAAATGGGGTGAAGGGAGGTCCATTATTGGTACCCGGGTGAAGTGAAGTGGCACTCATCTCACTCTTGGGATATCTACGAACGAACCATAAGGAGAGAAAGGACCTCTTGCCACCAACACTTGTCCGCAAACACACAAACATACATACCTCTAGTCCACACATAATAGAACTCTTGCCGAGTTAACGTGTTATGTCCACTTGAGTTAGAATATAAAAGAGGTCCAGGGAAGGAGAAATGACATTTCAACTGTATAGAACAAAAGTTTAGTGGAGTAGGTGTGTAACATGTTTGTTGTGTGGCATTAGATAAATGTAACCCTGCAGGTTACAATCACACAAAAAATTATGCTCAGCATCTTGCCGTGTCAGTTTGCTTCAGTATATTTTAATTGTGGGTGGTTTCTCCCATAAAGGCAGGGTCGCCTTTCTCTTACTTTCACTGTTATAGGTCCCTGTGTAAGCAGAATCATATGTTTCGACTGTGGCACAATTACTTGTCTAACTTCATTAAATACGTCAATGATATTGTTTGTAATAGAGACCCATTCAAGGCTCGTTATGAATTTTTCTATTACTTTTGCGTACCTGCTCAATCAGGAATGTACTGCTGAAGCCAAAGATGGTAATTCTCAGTACAGAACTATAACCTCCGAAGGAATTAAGTGCGTGGTAAACAGACGCCCTTGTCTTGTTTTCTTCTACAAATAGGCCTTAATTTTATTATAGTCAAGGGAAATAGAGCCAAGGAGAGACTTTATGCTCACAAGAAGGCTTTATTGGGTAAAGCAAATTTGCACCTTGGGTCAGAGCAGCAGAGGAAATGGTGCCGGACTGCCGGACAGATAACCTTCACTTTCACATCATCTCTTTTTGTGATCTTCCTTTTCATCTTGGAGATGGGATTAGATAACCAGTATAATATTTTCTCAAGTCTTTTTATTGTATATTTCATTCACTGTCGTTTCCATTTCAATGCAGGAAATATTATTCTGGGACACTCGATGCTTTTAATAATTGAGAACTGCATTCTATTTTTTAAATATATTTTTATTGAATCGGAAATTGAATTGAAATCGGTGATAGGACAATTGTACTCGTCCATCCCTCAACTTGTAATATTTTTGTATGCCAGACAGGAATAATGGAGTCACATTGCCAGTTAAATATTGATGCGAAATTGGGTAGGTAGAGTTTGCACGCGAGTGGGGTCGAGAACCAAAGTTTAATTTGATTCTATCTTTACATTTCGAGGTTTAGCTCCAATTTTATTATACCTGCGTCTGAGTCTCATTCTCATACCTTTTCTTGCCGTTCAAACACCTCGTTGGCTTATCACATTTCGTGTCTAACGTTAGTTTATTTCTAATTAATTCATGGTTCTGCCTGGCGGTGCCAACACAGTGTATGTAGATGAATTTCGCCACCTAGCGATACGATCCTTTCTCTGGTAAACACACGACGACCAACAAATTTGCATTTTTTTTATCAATGTTGGGCGTTTATTTTGTCTACCGATAGGAAGGCCGAAATACACACCCGAAGAACATTTAAAAAAACTCCGTGTCTCTCTTTCTGAAGCTTTTATTTTCGGCTTTATTTGTTTGTTTATTTAGGTTAAGACCTTGGACTCCATTTCGAATTTGTGGTTCCCAGTTTCGAAATGAGAAAGTTCATAATTCCGCTTTTCGCCATATGTTTATAAGATAGAAGTAGCGGAGAAATTATTATGTACAGGTGGATATTTAGATATAAATCATAGATCTGGACGAACCTTTGTGTGGCCGAGTAGAAACGGCTAATGAAAATTTACCCAATCGTATGTCATTTAATTTATTGATAAAGATTGGGCTTGAGGTCTTCGAGTAGACTTCATAAGTACCTTGTGCATTTGGTATGAAAACGGTTGCTGACATGTCATGCCAAAGTTACTATTCCCATTTCCTTTTCGGTGTAAACTATTATTGACTCGTGGATGGGACGCGTAACAAGTAATGGGAGAATTTTTCCACAAATTATTAAATACGAACTTTCCCTAAACATGTGAACCAATCATAGCAGGCCGGGTTGACTCATTATGAATACATCCTTCATGGGTTTGTATCGTCACAATCGCAGTCACCCGTGATACATACAGCTTTGGCCCACGAAATTAGACATATTGAGCGTCCTGAACTATTTAGGTATTAATCCAACCCGCATAAGCCGACTACCGTCTGTTCTAAACCCCATAATTTCACCTCTAATGGACGGAACTTTTGTTCTCTTTTATTTTTCATGTTCATGAATTGCCTCATTCCTTGGCTTGGTCAAAATTCTACCTACCTGTTCAATCAAATGAATAATGTTGGCACAATGCAGCCTTATCATCTTCAGAGGAACGACACGCGAGCAAGGTAAGTCAGCAAATTTCATTCTACTTTTATTATGACGCTTTCGGGCGGAACTGAATGAGTGAGTTCGACGTGGTTGAAAAATGTGTACACTTGTGAAATTACATGGTAGGGTTGAGCGCCAGGCAGGCAGGTGGGTTGGGTAGTTGAATGAGTGAAAGATCTGATATCATGAAAGTGATCGTGGCCAAAGGTTTCCCTGGTTGTTTGGGCAGGGAAGGTGGGATTTGGACTCATGGAAAACAACACAATTAAAACTGGAAGAACGTGTCGCTCATAACATACAATGTAGACTTTTCTTAATAGGTTTACGAGTCTCGGATTCTTTCAATCGATAAGATAATAGCAATAGCAATACGTCGTGCACTCAAAATACTAACATCAGAACTTTATGGGGAAAGTCTGAACCAATGGTGACTTACTTTATATTGAACAGAATACTCTGTGTATACGCTTCCCTAAATTTGGCTAACGTGAGATGGATGCCAATTTGAATAGTCACACCTTACGCAATTCATTCAATGATGAACATTATAATTAGATATTACGCAAGAGCCAAGTAAAGCCCACGAAGTACTACTAGACAATGAAAGCGCAGTGAAACGTGACCCCGCACAAAACTAAAGAAATCCTTACTATACCGAATAAATTTGATGTTTAAAGTTACGACTTTAATTTACTGCGTAGAAGTAAAGGTTCTTGTATAGTAAAAGGTTAATCAAAGTGTTTTTTGGTGAGAAGGAGTTGACGTAGGCGCTTATTGTAAAGCTCATGCTGGTGTAGGTAGAGCTGTAAATTAATATTATATACTTTGTATGTTTATGGTTAGTTGAATGGGTTCTTAGCACGTAGGAGCGGACTGGGGAGTGAAGTGAAGAGAGAAGAGAAGAGCGAGGGAAGAGGATAATTAAGATCAATTGTGTGGGTAATTTGGAGCAATTTGATGAAAAAGTTTCTCTCCCTAGTTCCTCATAAGTTCTCATATTTCCCTGTGTTAAAGGAGAACGTTTATATGTATTTTTACAACCCCATTAAGTTAGCGAAACCTCAAAACAGTTCTCATTCTTCCTTTCTCCAGAGTTTGACTCATCGCCATTACCATCCGCTGTGCAACTCAACTCCATAGACTCAACTCATTCATATATATTCCAATTAGAATTTGACTTTGATTTGAAAATATTTATTCAACTTTCTCCGTATTACATTAAAATTAGAATGGAGAGAAGAGAAAGTTGAAGAGAAACTCAATTTTCTCTTTTAAAAGTGAGGAAAGACGGCTTCTCTCCTCGGCTTTCTACGAAATAAGCTATCGACACAATTGAGAACTCTATGTTTGGAAAACCACGTTTCATACAAAGAAAATCAATTTGGGAGTCTTGCACCCATGATTGATTCTTTGCATTTGACACACAATACGTTTCGAATTAGAATTATGTGAGACCCAATTCAGGTATATTACTCAATATCGTGTGAACACGGCTTGTGGTAAGGTGTTAGGTTAGACGACTTTCCGCCACACTATTTTGACCCAAAAATTCATGGGGTTAGCGGTAGCTGCTGTCAATTAAACTAAACAATGAGGAACTGAAGTCCTACGCTAGCGAATGCCTGCACGGCCTGATTACTTGTAATTAGTACCGAAAATTGTTATGAATGCGTTAATGCCGTAATTTGCTGTTTGGCAATTTACGGCTACGAGTGGAATTCCATACCCATAATTTGAGAAGTAATCAGGTTTAAATTGACTTCTTGCTGTGAACCATTGGTAATTTGTTTGATGTTGCGTAACTCTTTATACGTTTCATTGAGCACTCATTATTTACTACTAGAAATTACAGTTACGGGGTGTAGTTTATTCCAGTACTAGACATAATTTCCAGAATAAGTCTTATTTTTACCCGCTTTAATGATAAACTACTGCCCGAAGAAATAAGCTCAAATTTTATTACTAATTCAACTGTTGTCACTGCGTATTCAGTGGAATTGGAGAAGTATTTAACGGGTGAGGCATAATTAATTAGGTGGAGGTTTCGCAGATTACGTACCATATTCGCCCAATATTCTATGTATGATTTTTGAACTGCCTGATTCCTTGGAAATCCAGGGCAAGTAAGACAAGAATTATGGCATTCCCTTCTTCTAAATAAAATGGGGAATTCAACTTCCTTCTCGCTCATGGTGGACTGACTACCGTTTCAATTAAACTTTGCAAAACTTCTTGGGCTTATAACACACCTTTTTCTCTAAACAGTCGTTCCTAAGCAATTTCTAGAGTAGATTTCGTCTAACGCGCATTTTTAAATCGGACTTGACGGCTTTCAATTCCTTGCAAAGAAACACTGAGGGAAATGAACTCTGAAATAGGGTTCTAAACAATTGCTTATCATTTTTGGTCGAAGCTGTTGTTTCTGGACGTTAACATTCTGTTATTCTAAAGAATTAGTTTAGTCCACGTGTGCGGATTTTTTTAAACTGCGGTTGCTGATTGCTTACCCTTAATTTGTACTTCTTCACCCTCGGCCTAGCAGAACTCAGATATAACACCATCATGTTGTTTACCGCAGTAGAATTTTTAATACTGTCTTGAGTAGAACCTCAAAGATTCATTCTGTCGTAATGGGATCGTTTTAACAGCTTCTTTTGAACATTCCGTCATGTTAAATGAGTGAGTGAGCAAAAGTCATAAAAGACATCCAGGATATTAATCTCCGAAAGGCTCCCATCAAACAAAACTAAACCGGTTTTATTATTGCTGTTGAGATTGAGTGTGTCGTTTTGTTTTCTCATCTACTCACTTTGAGTAATCCTTTTCTGAACATATTAAATTCTAATGGTTCATTAGAGTTGATGATTACGTAATAATTTCTTACTCTGACATCTGGTCGAGTGTGGTTTTAATGTATTAATCAATTATTGGCAATAATGTGAGAAACGGAGTGACTCATTTTCAAGTCTTGTTCCAGTTATAAAAGTCGGGACTCGTTTTGAGTTGGTGGAAGGAATTTTATTTTGATGCATATTCCATATGTGCGGAACAATTTTTTTAAAATCTTGTTATAAATTCATGAGCTTACAATTAAACATTCTAGAAACTTCAGAAGAGATTAAATATTTTCGAGCAATGAGTTAGCAGTAGAATTCAATGAAGGGAGTATTAAATGAGGAATGTATTCTCCTCGTCCACAGATTCAAACGTTTACTGAATAATGTGGTAAAAACGTAATGTATGTACATTGTTGAACAAAATCTTGTGTTGTGTTTGTGTAAGATTATTCTGTAGAGAATTTCCATGTTTTTCTCCGAGTAAACAATCTTACCATGAATGTATGTAGTTAATAGGATATGATATTATTGTGTGACCAGTTTTTTGGATGTACATACATGAAAGAATTTCTTATCAGTTGATCAGGATGTCTCTCAGCTTTAGTCTCAGCTCTTGCCATGATTACTTTCATTGGTTTCGTCGGTCGGTCGGTTGGTTCCTTCGGGTTTGGTTTGGTACTTTGACAGCATTGTTGAGAATGCTCAGGAATCGAATTGTCTACGCAATTGATGTTGACATGCAAGAGACGAGGAGGAAAGTAAAAAAAAAGAGATCGCAAGTGGACCACTCAGGAGGTTAAGTGGTTAGACTGATCTCTGATTCAAGTTGAAAGCTTTTTCCATGTACTGGCATTGGGTCCAGCCCAAGAGATTAGATATCGTCGACACACTCTTAAATCCTGTCATGTACGGCAATCAATTTTCTCCTGTGCAGTGCACTGCACTTCTATAGTACTTCTATCCCCACCACCTACCTTCAGCGATGACCATGACCGACGTTTTTCGGTCCTGCCCAATTGTTAAACATGTAATCTTACCTAACGGTTCACAACCACACTCTCTTGGAATACCAAGTTTAGATTGAATAAATACAACGTTTGTTTAGGACGGCAAGTGTATTCAGGTATTTATTTACATAATTGAGTCCAAGTGAGGGCCTGTCACACGTGTGTCAAATGTAACAGTTGAACTCAAAAAGTTTACTTAAACAACATACATTGTTTGAATGAAAAATAACATGATCAGATACTTGAAATCAGCCTACATTGTCTGCCTGAGGGATTAAACCCTCATCATTATAGGGTAGCAACCGGTGCGTTCACCACCAAGCTGCAATACAAGGAATTGACTCAATTTGAGTAAAGCAGACATGCGTTATCATATGACAGTATTTGTCTCATCTTGAATCCTGACTAGACTTGATTTCCACGTACTAGAACTGATGTCTTTGCCAGTCCTGTTTAATCCGAGATCCGCCACCTAGCTTTTCCTTTTATTTTTTTGACATTTGATCTGAACCTTATCTCCCACCATTGAAATTGGACTCCTCGTCGTTTTCTCTGTTTGTTTAGCGTAAAAGCATATTCTGTTAGGTACGTCAGTCTCAAGCTCAATTGCAGAACGAACCTTACGTACATACAAGTTGTACATAAAGTCAGAATGAGATAATCTAAGGTTTTCCTATTATTCTCAACCTCCTTTATATTTTAGTAGTGCCGAGAAGCACTTGTTTTTTATTGCTTGAGTCAGATCACAGGAAAAGTGAAGATCTTTTTCCAGATCAGATTTCTCATTAAATTGAAAGAATCTTTTGGGTTGAGCTGAAACCTACTTTGCTGAGTCTAGAGTCTTCTACGTTCATGAAAATTGAGAGAGAGAGAGAGTAAATCTATCCGACTGACTGACTGGTTGGAAATGGGAAGGGAAGAAGGTGAAGCAGAAAAAAATCCCTCTTCAAACTTGAGCTCTTCCTTTGATCACATTCTTCCAATGAAGACAAAGGGATTAAACCAGAGAGCAAATTAAATCATTCTTGTTCGTAAAAGAGAAGATTGGAGAAGGTGGAGGGGTAAATGTGCAATGGTGTGTGAGGACAAGGAGATAGAGTGTCATAAATGAAAAGGAGAGGAAGGAAAATCATGAGAGAGGGGAGGGGAAGTGAAGTTAAAAGTGAAATGAGGGGTCTTTTCTTTGCCCAACCACTTTCTCCGAAAGTGGTGAAAGTTAAACCCAAGCGAACGACTAAGGTAGATAGTTATGGATTTGAGTTTCTCTCCGAACAATAAGTTTTCCATGTCAGTTCAAACTTACATACATTTAACTTACATGCTAGATAGAACGTGAAATCAAAACGAAATAGCGTTGAGAGTTAGGTGTACTTCCTCAGCAATAGCAAAATCACAGTGAAACTTAGGCCATCTAAAATTTTTGGACTCTTGCAATCAGTTTATAGATGAGGATATTAATACAAAAGCTAAAGTCTGTATAGTAAGACCACACTTTCGTATCACATTGTTCATACTAATTCGCATTTTTCACTTAAAATAGAGAGCATTAAATTTGAAATCAAATAGAGATGTTAACGTTGTAGACCTTGTAGTCTGACTATTCTATTAAATAATAGTAAGTCAGTCATAAGCCATCATCAGAGCGATAACAATTTAGTTCGTTGTAGTAAAGAGATTATGGAAACGTAATACTCACATACGAAGATTTGATTTGATAGTCAAAATTTGAGATTTTAACTTTTCTATCATCGAACCTGCTGTGTTTCGTTCCAATTTGTGCAGTCGAGAAGGATTGATTATTCATGATGGATGTATTTCTTTGCATTCTAGAATTTCAATTTCGTCACAGAATTTACATAAAAAATTTAGTAACACGTTTGCTTTATGGACGAGAAAAGTTCGCACATTGTATGTAAGCGTGTGCTCTAATTATTTACGTTCCTTATTTATTTAAAACGCTTTTCCTACAGGTATTGGATCTATTAAATAGTAACGATTGTAAATGCGACTAAATAACTCAGTACTTATTACTATATCGTATCGGACTCACACTAATGGTAAAATGTTTGGAACTGGGGACGCCTGCTTTCTTATTTATGAGAAAATGGTTCCTGTCCATGTTCAGAGTGCTTAAGGAGACGACGAAGACTTGCGATTAGAATCGAAAAGAGGGGAAATAAATATCCCAAATGGAATTTTCTTGTTCAGTGGTCATTCATCCATTCCTTTGTAGAAGAAGAGAGAAAAAAAGAACAAATCGCGGAGAGTTTGGTCAGAGTGAGTATCCAAACTGAGGTGTCGTGCCAAGTGACCATTTTCTGTTTTTGTCGAACGTCGTGTCATCCATGTCTCCGTTCATTCTTTCCTATATACAACTAGACTTTTGTATAAGCCAAATAGGGCATGCACGTCGCATGCTGTTGTTGTCACTGACGATTTAGCTTTTTTTTCTTTTAGTACAAATACACTTTTTAATCTTCAATTATATACATACGTTCCTACATTGGGAAACGGGAATGAGGGTAGTTTTCCAACTAATAACTTAGGAAAAGAATAGCACGTCCATCTGTTATTACTAAATCGGTTCCTTTCCTTTCATTCCCTTGTTATTATTTAAGACGATAATGCCAACGTAGTCCAGTTTTTGAGGGAAAGGTTCAAGCTCTTATTTTCCGTCAAAAACACTGTATTCATTCGAAACAGTTTTCCTCTCAGGTTATACTTATTGGACGGGGGAACATGTATTTTTCGTGGTTTCATTTCCATGATATGTTATTGTCACGCGACGCTGATATTTAGATACGGTAGTTCTGTGAAACATACATTTAAATTATGCGGGACAGCTAAATTATCCAACATCACAGCTCACTTCCCAGGGGGTTGACCGAGAAGGAAAATGAAGGCGGTTATTTTTATAGCACATACAGCGATGGCTCCGCTTTCTATTGGGACGATAAAATTTTATAATTCATACGCTAAGAGTTTCGTAAGCGATTATATTCACTAATAGATATTTCAATTTGGAAAATCCGAGCAACACGACGTTTCCATTCCTTAAACCATTCAGATTTTATCTTTTGAGGTATATTGCACTACTGCCTCGGAGGGTAGGGTGTATTTTAAAACGGAATCCTATTTTCGTTTTTGGGCTCGAATATTACGCAACACCTGTAGACTGCCCGGTACTTTTAATTTCTAAAAACCGACTCAATATTATATTAGATATTGTCGTTTACCCAACTTTGTTTACGTACAATAAGAGTTCGTTTTTTTTTCTCTTGCTCTACTATAGTAAATCGATTTTTGAAGGTAGCTATTGCGGTGTCTCAAGCATAAGTGATTGGAGAATGATTGAACCCAAAATCGCGTGTCGAAGAGATCCGGAATGGCAATGGCAGGCCAAGAATGCAAAACGTGAGACTCGAATTCTAGTACAGGAATTTACCCCGGAGTCTTGAACAAGAATTCAATGTATTTTGAGGTTTGAATAGGTCAAATTCCTGGCGGCTATCAGACTCTCCCTCACATTACAATGTGATGTGTCTTCAATCGACTCCAAAGGTTCGAAGTGGTTTTCCTGAAGTACTGCACGGGTCTCATTGGTATTCTGAAAATGTTCCCACATATTTTTTTTCATTTGAACAGACCAGGTCAGACCAAGTCCCATAATGTGTACGTGAAGGGGTCCACTACCACAGATGGATAAAATGTACAGTCGAGTTGGGTTTAGTAATGTAATGTATGTATGAGTCTGAGCTTGAGCTTCTTTTCTTTTGATCAAATCGGAGGAGGTTGAAAATGGTGAAGAAATTGGATGTTCAGTTGTGGTTTTGTCTGGGGTGAGAAGAGATGTAATTCCTTCTTTTGGAGTTGGAAGCTTTTTGGCTTTTATATGATGGCTTTTGATTCCGGGAGCTTTGGTTCGCCCTGGTGGATGAAGAAGGGAGAGAATCTGGAGAATAAGAAGTGAGTTTAAGCCATGTCATGAAGAGAATGGAAAGAAGCTGGTGTCTAGTGCATATATGGCGGTGTAGTATTATTGGAGAAAACGCACGGCACGTTATGTTCGCTTTTACTCGTAGACAGACAGGAACTTCATAGCTTTACTTGTATACTAGATGGTATAGTAAAAGGAGAAGAGCATGAGCATGATGGTATCAAGGACTATAAAAGTAGAATCTCTTGGAAGTGAAACTTGCTCAGAATCGATAAGTAGTTTGAGAAGTGAATGGGAAGAATGGTGCAGACATGTACATCAGTATTAAGGAGGATCCTAAGGACTAGATATATAATTTTGTTGGACTCTTTACTTCCTTCTTGGGTTTTTGGAAGGCGAGAGAAAGAAGAGGATCTGACTGATGGAGAGAAATGTTCTTTCACCACAGTAAATAAGAAGAGCTCAAATAGAGGATAGGATGAAGTAGAATGGTTAGTAGTAGTAGTAGAAGTAGAAGTAGAAACCAGAGAAAGTAAAGCTTTTTCTTCTTGGAGGACAGAGTTGGAGTTGGAGTCGAAGTCGGAGACAGAGCTCAAGCACAGAAATCCTCTAGGGACATTTGATGTTCATTAAATCCTCGCCTTCCTTACTTTCTTCCTTCCAAATCGGACTTTCTCACTGAAAACATGCTCTTGCGGCAAATTCATTATCTAAGTATTCTCTATGTAGTGTGTTAGTCAAGTAAAGATAAGTTTACTCGGATGGAGAAAAACGAAAACACTATTTTCTCGTCTGACGTTACTAGGTACTATTGTCCCAGTAAAACACAATGAACGGATCGTTTTTGTATTTAGCACCACGTAGACATTACGTGCTACCTACGCATACTGCATACATCGAGTAAATACTTTCCGAATGTTTTTTTTTCGCAATTGTGTGAGAAAATTATATAATTTATAGTCTGTCCCAATCTTAATTAACTTAATTAGATTGATTATTTACTTAAAGTTATGTCACAGGAATTGGGATTTGACTCCCAGGATTTGTACATTCTCGTATATTATTCAAGTTTGCGTTTCCCTACGAAAAGAAACCCATGAATTGAACCAATTGAGCAAGTGAAAGAACCAACACACTTTCTCCTCCACTTGGATAGGAATGGATAATAAATGGCAGTTGAGTTCAGGGAAAAGTGGTAGGGCGAGAGTGGTTGATTAAGGCTTGGAAAAAGTTTTTCTCCTAATCAAATTAATGGATTCGTACCCAATGGGGAATTGACTCAGATTAGTATTGATTGTCACACCATATGTGGGCTATTTACAGCTAACTAGTGTTTTCTTTCACTCCTTACTTTCTCTAATCAATAAAATATAAGAACACTTTATATTAGAAGGCGAAATATCAACTTCGTTCTCAGTTTGATGCTTCGATTGGTGTAGTCATCAAACGCTATCCAACCACTGTTAATTTTCAACTCAATTTATCTTACTAATAATTTAACCTCACCTTATTGTTTGGTTATTGCTAGAGTTCTTAGAGTAGTATAAAATATTGGTTACCCGAGACCGAGATATAAGTTTTACTTATTAAGGAAACCAACATATCTCAAGTGGAGTCAACTCCATATCAACACTCTAGTAAATTTTACTACGTCGTAATCACAAGTGTTTATGTATTTCCCTTTGAAGTTCGATGAGGCCATGTCGACTACTAGTTTTGCTACATTTTATGTGTGAGGGGAAAGTTAGGTGAAAGTTAGGACGGGAGAAAAGAATTTTTTTAAAGGCGGTTTTACTAGGATATTTGTATGTATTTCGTTCGACAAACAAAGCTTTAGAGCCAGCAAAGATGAAGAAGCGAGTCGGCAATTTTTTATGATCATTCTCGTTCTCCTCTCACCCGCTGGAAAGATTTTTTTTATGAGACTGATGAAAAATTGAAAGGAGAAAGCAGCAAACTGGAATGGAATGGATGGATTTTCTTTTTTGTATTCTCATCTTCCTAAAGGTTCAAGTAGGGGATCGATGGTACATCACATCATAAATCGTGCAAGTACATTTGCGATCCATGCATCCCATCATATCATTTCATATCATATCTAGGTACTTCTGTCTGTTCTTTGCTTTCCATGTTTATGATTTAGTTCAAACGCGTTGTTCGGCTTGACTATGGCCCGTTTGCATAAATTTTTATGTTATTTCCTCGTCCACTATGAATAATATTTTCCACGCCAAGAATGAATAAAAATATATTATTTAATATTCTTGTTTGGGCTTAACAATTACTGCCACTGTCACCCTTCCGTGAAACTTTGTCATCAAAATGATTTTAATAAATTAGTGAAGTTAGAATTAATTACAGCCCATGGCGTGTTAGTAGTATTAAAATTAAATTATTAAAATGACTTGTTCATTACAACGTTTGGCTTGGGCAATTCGGGGAGCGTGATTGAAGAAATTTTTTGGGTGAGCCAATGCGGTTCTAGCAGTCCCGGTGCGGAGGTACTAGGTTAAGAAAAGGATGAGAATAATGAGATTTATAGGACTGGAAGGAAAAGTACTTAGGTGAATGGGAGGGGAATGTGAAGTGGAGAAGGGAGACATAAAAAAACCGAGTTGATAGTAAAAAAACGAAGAAGAAGTAGAAGTAGAAGAGAGGAAAAAAAAAGAAGAGATGTGAGTCGAAAGAAATCAAATCAAGTGAAGCGGATCGTGGAGACTGGAATGGCAATGGAATGGCGGAGGCTGAGGCAGTCAAACATGCATGAGATTAGGTAGAAACCCGGAACGAATTGATTTCTCTGTGCAGGAAATGAGACTTGATAACTCTCTTCGGATGGGGGGTAAAAAGGAAAAAAAAAGGAAAGAGGAAAGAACTCGAAGACGAATAGAAGAAAAAAAATTACATCTATCCTCATGATGGGGTCACCTTTGGAATACCATTGCAAATGCATCAGAATTTCACGGCTGCCTGCTTTTGGCCTTAACTGTCGAATCGACCTACAAATTCTCTCCCTATACATTTAAAACTCCATTTAGTTTTTATAGTGAGTTTCTATCAAAGAGAGCAGTTGAACTTTCTAATACTATAATATTTGTGGTCCAGTTGAAAGGGTCTGCCAGTAGTGCAGAAAATATGCGCCAAAGGAAATGTTGGTCTTCCAAGCTCAGGTGGTCGTCTGGATAGGTATCACTGTGTATATTAAAATGAGTTGTCAGTAGTGTCGCGTGAGAGACTCGACTCAGCCATATTGTTAAGCACTGAGACGAGAGTGATTATATTTTGAGAAAGTTGTTAAAGACTTGGGTAAAAGTTGAAGTCAGCCCGTGGGTTTGAGTGAGGGGTTAATGTATGTATGTATGCATGCAAAACTTCTTTCATTTCCATACAGGAGCCTTGGGACGGAGTACTACTGATCCTTGTGATCATTCTTTTCCATTTTCCTCTCTCGCTCCACTTCGAGGTACTTTTTATTGAAATTCAATCAACACTTTTCTTCTGTCGTCGCTGCTCCTTCACTCCTTTTTCCCCGGTCCTGGAAAACTGAATAGGGAAAACATGCGCTTCCGTCTTCAACCCTCTTCGTTTCCATTATTCACCCATTACGCCTTCCTGATCTTCGATGAAAGATTTAAGTGTTATCTCTTGTGTGCAGTCAACCACTCTCGACTTCCTTCACCAATTTTATCTCATTTTCATTTTTATTCCCTTTTCAATCAATACCGGAGGGGGAGAATAGTTGCATTGATGATATCAATTTATAATAGTGGTAAGAAGCGGAGTTTCGAAACAGCGTTCCATTCTGGGGCAATTCTTTTTGCAGTACAAAGTGCACTTGTCTACTTTCTACATAATAATTCAAATCGCAATATGTTTTTATTAAAATATTTTATATCTTTATCGCTAAAGCATCGTGATCCAATGTTGGGCCAGGTTGTAATATTCACACTGCTAATTATGTAGTTGTAACCAGAGTATGAATTGACTTCATATGACTCCCGATGTTTTTGACTGATTAAAATGTTTATAATAAAATTCTCAAAAGAATTAATGTGTACGGTCTGAGTCTAATTTAAAGAAATGGAGTTGTTACTTGTTCCCCCTCAGAAAAAGTAAATGTGAAAGGGTTTGTCCATATGCCTGCCTGGCGCGCGGTTGTACGTACGAAAGTGAGTCTGTATTTGTTTTGGGAGAAACTGGAGTGTTGTACACAATATAATATTTTATGTGTGCGGGTGGGTGAGTGTGTAGAGTGTATGTATGAGATAGAAAGTAAAGTGAAAATGTCTCATGTTAAAGAAGAACTGTGAAGTTGGAGGATAAATGTGGTTGTTTGTGGTTTTGCTCTTCTCTAGAGAAACTCACTTTCTCCAAGTGATCGAGAGAAGTTTCGACCGAGGAGTAGTCCGGAGTCTGAGCCAAAACGACCAAAGAGAGAAGAGAAACATGAGGTGAGAGATGAAGAACTTCATAATTAGTTTCCCTTCCTATATTTGTTCTGCACTCTGCGTCCAATGTAATGTAATGTAATGTAGCCAAACCATAGGGTCTTGTGATATGAAACTTTTATAACTTTAACACTCCCTGAGCCTCGGAAAAACGACTTGGGCATTGTGGTGAAAAGAACCAACATGTCTAGTAAGTTTGGAAAGGATGGTTTATTCTGAAATATGAAGACTTTTCCCCTTAGATAAAATATATTCCTCTATGTATCTCTGCCTCCCGTGGAATAGCAGTTTGATTTAAATGGATTGCATTACACTCCCCTTAAAAGATAACCTTAAAAATCAATAAAAAATCAACAAAAGTGTATTCTAATTCTCTCGTAAATATTTTGTGTACACAAGAGAAAGCAAAGTGAAAGTGAAAGTCTCGTATGGAGTGTTGGTGCTCGTGTTTCCACTTCAAAATTTTGGAATCCCTTGTTTTGTTTTGGTAATAAGAGTGACACTCCCAAAGACTTTTCTTTGCGTCTTTTATAATGAAGGGAAAGACAAAGACAAAAGACTCATGGAATGACTTTGAGTAACTTTTCATTACCACTCTACTTGAACTATTATGAAAGAGAATGGAAAAAGGAAATTGTCTCTTGTCTCATTAAATCACATCCGCATCAGAACATTCCTTTGGCTTTGACTTTCATCTACTCCTTTCATTGTTCCAACACATACTGTTTCCGTTTGATTACACTTTCTTTTTATCACTTCCTACTACTTTCTCCCGAACCAAAACCACAGTAGAGAAGAGAACCAATACAACACTTGCAAGGAAATCAAATGATGGCTCAAATCGATAATTAATTTTTTAATTCTTTATCATTTTTTATCGTTTTTCTTGGAAGATTTCAAGATTTCAAAAAATCCGATAAAATTACCAGTTTCTTGAGAGTTTTATTGCATTACATTACATTGCCAACGTGATAACATAAAATAGCAGTTAGTACTCGTTATTTAACGGGAAGGTCAATCTTGTGGAAGTAATGACAGTAGTTTTGTGCTTTGTTTGAAGAGTTTGTCCTAATGCACATTTGATTGTTAAACAGGCGAGTGATGGGGAGAAAAGTGATCAGGATCTTGTCGTGGATGATTGCACCAATGAGGTAATATTTTGTTCTAGAATATCGTATAGTTACTGCAATAACAATGACGTGTGTATGAAAGTAACACCTTTCTCTTGAAATGAAAAATGTTTAAAGATGGTGGTTAATATTTAACATCATCCGATCACATATATCGGAGTACGATTATTTGCCAATAATCGCAACTCGCGTGCTCGTAATGGCAATCCCAATAGAATGATTTACAACCTGACCCAATATAATTTCATACTCCAAAAAAAAACTGCGTAGTCCATTGTTACAAATGAGTCTGCCTCACTTTTCATGTTACCGCGTGTAACCCTGAAATAATTATACTATATTCGTAGATGATACTAATGAGGTAAGAGAAGTAGACAGGTAGAGGATAAATAAAGGCCATAACAATAAAGCATTCAACCCCATGGACTTTTAATGGAGTGCCTAATTACTGGTCATAGTCATTTCTCACTGTTTTCTTCTTTCCTTCTTCTACTTCTTCTAGGAACCTCTCACCCCGCCTAATGGGAATGTTTCCCCCAGAGAGAATGGGATTGGAGACAAACTCCCCTCGAAGAAGGACCACGTGCCGCCGCATAGGTAATAAAACTAAATCACGGCCAAGGACTATGGCCAATTCAAACGGTCCTATACTTATACGTAGATAAAGTGACTGCCCTTTACCATGGGCAAAGAGAGAGAGAGCGAGAGAGAGAGTTAGAAAAGAAGCATTTTATTCAATTGGATTTTATTGCTTTACATGTTACGATAGTCCCAGGAGTGGTGGCTCTTCGAATTCCAGTACTCCGTCAACAAATAAGAAAGATGAGAAACCCGCAACTCCCACTGGGAAATCCTCAACTCCAAACTCTAGCTCACACAGTAGTTCGTCCAGCATTAAACCAGTGGCTAGAGCTACTCCTCTTGGTAAGATTTTTTTTTAAAACCTTGGAATGTTGTTTCTTGTGTGGAATAGGAAGAGGGGGGAAACGCAATGGAACGTCTCCGTTTAGTAAACCAGCTTAGTTTATTGTGAAGTCCTGAAAACCTTGTTTGCCTTTTCGGAAATAATGTTTTTGTGTCCCGACGCCCGTAAAGTTTTTTTTTGGGAAGGAAAGGATTCTTGGGATAGAGTAAAGTCTCATGTTTTATTCAAACCTGTGAGGATACTTTATAATACAATCCCTTGATTCCATCTGAAACATGAATTCCTCCAAGGGCACGGCACGAGATTTCCTTCCTTCCCTGCCTCGGCTTATTGTTAGATTTTTTTTTATTCTGATCAAGTTTCTCTCCACACACAAGACATGTACAACAATATGTAAATCTCTTTTGATTCGAATTTTACAGGGCCAAACTCCGCATACCTGCATAATAGTATCAGCCCAGCATTAAACAGCTACCCCAGACCTTCATTGGTAAGTTGTTATATAGTAGTATGTAATTGTACTCTTACAAGGAGAAAATAAATTAAGCTAAAGAAGAATGTGAGAGGGGAAAACTTTGAAAATTAAGAAAGAGTACCGAGCAACATTTATGTTCTCTCTCAAATTTATGGCTTATTTTCATGTTTTGTTCATGCACAGCTAAAACCATTTGTTGTTTCGGACAGGCTGTAAGTCTGTTAAATTGTTGTTAGGCAAAAGTTCTGATTCATACGTTTGTACAAAGTTGTATTTTCTCTGTCATAAGAGAAAGTATTTAAGTATTCAATGCTGTGAGTGTTTTTGTCGGAAGTTTTTGTAACTTGTTAAAAGTGAAGAGGTCAGATGTCGGTAGTAATGAAAAATGAAGGAGGTCAAAACTTGAATGATTAAATGATAGTTTAAAAATCATATTTTGTAATTTGTATGCATTCCAGGTTGGTTATGACCCACACTCAGCAATGCGTGGAGCCCTTGGGCCATTGGCTGGCATCCCAGGTGGAAAACCGTAAGTCATTCATTTTATAAATTGCTTATTCATTAGAATCAAACCTTTGAGGCAAATGCCATTGATTTTGATCAGCCAATAACATTTGGTAAGAATTTAAGTGCCGAAGAAATAATGCAAGAGTTCAATGTATTTTTTTTTGTTTCCATCCAGAGCATACTCATTCCACGTGTCAGCCGACGGTCAAATGCAACCAGTTCCGTTTCCGCCTGATGCATTGGTTGGCCCCGGTAATTAAAAACTTTAAAGATTGAATAAAATATATTAGGGAGTGTTTTAATTTTAAAAAACTTGTTGACTTGTGCCCTTTTAGGAATTCCACGTCATGCTCGACAAATCAATACACTGTCCCATGGGGAAGTTGTGTGTGCAGTCACGATTAGCAATCCCACGAAGTATATTTACACTGGTGGGAAGGGCTGCGTCAAAGTTTGGGACATAAGTCAGCCCGGAACCAAAAGCCCTGTCTCTCAACTTGACTGTTTACAAAGAGACAATTACATCCGGTCTGTGAAACTTTTACCCGATGGTCGAACTTTAATAGTGGGTGGAGAGGCTTCAACGCTTTCTATTTGGGATTTAGCTTCACCCACTCCAAGGATCCAGGCTGAGCTCACTTCTTCAGCTCCAGGTTAACACTCAATCTTTGCAACTACTTTTCTAGTCAATGACTTATGCTCACAAAATTCTAACGTTGAAATTCCTATTTATCCGAATAGCTTGTTATGCCTTGGCCATATCACCGGATTCAAAGGTAAGTTTACGATTGCATTAGTTTTAAATGGTATTAATTTTAATTATTAGTAAACTAATTATTATAATTAAT
>JAQGCB010000745.1:0-18937 GCA_034698835.1 Protaphorura tricampata
CCGTCAAATAGTTCGGAGGGAAGTGAAATCTCACTAAAATTATAATACATTCAACATTAGTATTCCCATACTTTACCGTGAAACAGAAATAATTAATTTACAGAAAGAACTAGTTTGTATGGGATGTCGTTGATGAAATGAGTTGTCATTGTACAAAAAGGTGTACGCTGAACTTGAACTTCGTAATTATAATTGTAGTAGCGATTTTGAAGTTCTGGATATCCCGGTTCGGGGTACTTATATATAATCCTCAAATCACTTAATTCTGGAGTACCCAGCTCATCACGACTACCCATGAGAGGTATCAAAACTCTATCCTTTAAGTCATCATCTACATCTCTGTAGTGATAGGCATTGATGTACATTTTCTTCCTATGATGCAGATATAATTTTTCCAAGTTTGGGCATCCTTGTGTAAATACTTTTAGTTGGGTTACAAACTCTTCATTACTCCAATTTGTAGGGTAATTCAGCAAATCAAACCATCCCATTTCCCTACAAAAATATTTTAAGTTAATTAAGAACGGACTCTTGGACGGTAATGACGTGACATGTTGATAGAAATCATATCAAAATTTGGATAATGTTTTTTTGGAAATTTTGCAAAAATCATGTTAATTAGTCTATGACGTGTCAATCGGCGTGGAAGTTCAGTATAAGGGCAAAAGTAAGTGGACGGCATACCCAAACTTTCTAGATTATTTAAACCTGTTACTACTTCTGTGGCTCTGTTTACCATATATTCTGTTACAGCAGAGGGCTCCCTACCCGTATCTAGAATGTAATGATAATCAAGAATAACTAGCCTTATTTTTTCCCCGTGTTTCCTTTTCAAGTCTTCAAAATCCGTAGGAATCTCATCGAGCGGGAATGAAATCCACGACGAAATTTCATTTTTGTTCATCGTCAGAATGGATCCCCCTGGCATTTGGAACATCATGACGGGAGGATAAGGTCTTGAGTTGTGTAGTGCGGTCACCTTCGCAACTCTTTCCTCGTTGATTTGCTCGGAGACTTGCTTGAAGAGCTTGCAGGTGACTGCTGCCCTGTTTAAGTCCTCACGGCTGAGATGTCTCAAAATCTTTGAGACCAACTGCAGAAAAATGAAAGGAATAAATACAAAATAAAAAACGAGTTAAAAAAATATGGAAAAATGAATTGAATGAAAAAAATGAAAAATAATTATTTTCTTACATCAGGTTGAGTGAACAGGGTGAATGCAGATAATGCAGTACCCAAACCAACCGGGAGAATCTCAGTGTCATTCTCCACACAATGAGGATGGTTACACTTGCACTTGGGTTTGGGAATTTCAGTTTCTTTGTTTAGACTTTTACTGCTGCATGCCACAGCAGTATCCATTCGTTGACCGATGGAATTGTCAACTTCAACTTGAATTTGTTCCCCGTCGTGTTCGGAAACAATTTCGTTGATCTTGGATTGTTGAGACATTTTTTCGAGTTTTTGAATTTCGATGAAGAACTTTTCAATATTAGTTTGGAGTTGTGTTTAGTTGTACGGTTACGGACAAACTGAAAGAAATTGTGGCCAGTTTTTCTCATAAAAGCGTCCTTCTTTGTCTCCGTTTGGAAGTCCGACCATATGGCGTTCTGGAAATTCACAACTGTCGATTGTGTGCAAAAAGTGGGCGAGCAGCATTTGACGCGATTCAAATACCCCTCATATTATGCAAAAAATTATTCGATACGATTGGCGAGAGTGAACAGTTGGAAAGCGAGAGTGTAAAGTAGTGTGACGGAGCATGGAATCAATGGTACATGATTTAGAAGTTTTGGGTCTAAAAGTTTTTGACTGCAGTTGTCCCGAAGGAATCCTTGCCATTCAGTTTTTGCAATTGTTAGAGTCCCGTTTGGTCAATTATTGGTACAAGTCCGATCTAAGTGCAGAGTTTGTATTTTTCCACAAGTCGGAGGCAGGAGAAGGTTGTAGTACTGTGATCTGTGTTAAAAGTGTTGTAGATATTAAATTAACCTGGGGTCGCATAAAGTCCGTGATGTCAAATATGACAACCTTTCATAGAGTATATCGTTTGACTGTGACAACCTGGCCTACGACATGAACATAATTAACCCGTTCAAGTTTAGACATTTTTTTCACTCACATTTGATATATGAATATGAACCGAGTCATCCGATAAAATTTCCAGAACTCATTTTTGATCGACTCAAACCATATGTATGCCGATTAATACTGAGCGATTTATTTTATACTCGTGGACTATTTGTAGAGATAAAAGTGCAAGGATTTTTTTACTCTGCCTTTGGAATAAAAACCTGTGAAATTTCTGCCTGTCGAAGAATTCGTGAACCAAGGTTGACATCCACCAGCTACAATTCTATCGCGTATGAAATTTTGGAAAAGTGTGAGAGGACTCGAGTCACGGACATTTTCATCATAACACTCAGTCTACGACCTTTGAGTTTGGATTACAATTGTCTGGGTATGGCGTCCATTGAAAAGGAAAAATTGTATTGCCGACGATGCTATTACTTTCATCTTTCCCAGCCAGGAAAATATGCCGAGATGATGACACGATCGGACGGAAAAACTTATTGCAATATGTAAGTCCTTCGATTATACTCATCTCTGCAGGCACGTCCAAAGACACACAATTATACATGTGAAATTTTGTTTTTTTTTTCTCAGATGTATCAAGCATATCAATGAGGAGGAAAACTTGCTGGAAAAGGAGACAGACCTGACCATGATAAATGAGAAGATGTGGGTCTTTAGACCTGTGAGTCACAAGGCTGCCCGATGTTGTAATCGTGTGGCGTCCAAGTGTGCATCACTCAACTTTCTGGGATTGGCGGAGGATGTTGACTGTTACTACGGAATGATTTACTTGCACGTATTCTTACCACATCCAATGCATAAATTGTGCGGCCCTTGTTATTTCATTATGATGGAACAATTGAATAATTCTAAGACACCAGAATTGCATTGCGGTTGTCAAGTTGTTGGCAGTTGGATAACACCAAATAAATAAAACATATAAATGCTTGGTTTCTGGAAATGTATTTGTTCAGTTTTTTTCCGAGTTTCAATCATGGAAGGTCAGGAAAAGAGTAGTTCTGTTGCGGATTTGTTTACTAGTTCTAGACTGAGTGGAGCTTTTAGTGGAATCGATCGTTTCATGAAGTCCAGAGGATTGACAAACATTAGAGCTGTAAAAAAGGCACTTTCGAAGGTTCCATCATATACACTATTCAAATCTACGAGGAAAAAATTTAGGAGACTCCCAGTTCGTATAAACTTTGTAAATTTCCAGTGGATTGGGGATCTCCTCGATACTGGAATTTATTACAAGGGAAGAGTTCGGAGAGGTAAAAAGTACAATTTTGGATTAATTATTATGGACGGGTTCTCGCGTAAAGCCTATGTTGAAAAACTTTTAAATAAAAAATCGGCAACTGTGGCGGAAGGAATTAAAAGAATTGTAGAGAGAAGTGGGGTTAAACCAATTTTATATCAGTCGGACAAAGGTCAAGAATTTTGGGGGCGTGAAACTCAGGCATATTTTAAAAAAATTGGCGTCGAACAATTTTCTACCAGTAGTCCATTGAAGGCGGTATTAGTTGAGAGGTTGAATCGTCAAATTCGAAATTATCTCGCACGTGCGCTTCATGCTAATCCGAAGAGCCAGTGGACAGACTGGATTGATGATTTTGAGGCAAGCTACAACAACACGATTCATAAATCACATTCTCTCACTCCGAATCAGGCGTCGGATAAAAAGCTTGAAGGAGTTGTTTGGCAGAGACTATACGGAAAATATTTATTTCAAAAACGAGAAAAACCAAAATTTTCGGTAGGTGATCGGGTTAGGATATCGAAGACCAAAATTCTTTTTCACAAAGAGAGTGTGGAGAGTTGGAGTAGGGAAATCTTTGTAGTATCAAAAGTGTTGAAGACCTCTCCTGTTACATACAAAATTTCGGATGGTGACGGTGAGCCTTTACAAGGAAGATATTATGGGCAAGAAATTCAGTTAGTCTCAGAATGAACTCCGATTCAAGTTTTTACATTTCACTGCACAGCAACAGCTCCCTTGAATTTCACCCAAAAAATAACCCAGTCGACTTTGTGAATCGTCTTCACAAACCCCTAGACTGTGGACAAGGTTTTGAGGTGGGTATTTGTGACGTTTTCTATACACCTGGAAATGAAATTGTACAAGACTGTAGTCAGGATGTACCAAAAACAATCAAAGTGACCTTGGGTGGAACTGAGATTAAACAGATACCTGTTGAAAAAAAGGGTACCCAATTGAGAGATTGGATACAGGAAATCAACTCGTCCATGGCCGCCAACAACTTGAGTGGTTTCAAACTCGCTTTTCAGGTTGACTCTGAATTAAAGACTAACCGAGTAAAAATTATAAATACTTTGAATGAGTTCACCTATGTAACACTTTCGGACGAAGTTTTGAAAATTTTTGGGTTTAACACAGAAGAGGATGGAAGGAAATTTTTCCCGGGGACATATGATTCTGACGGTTTGTCATCCGACATTTTATACCAACAATTTGATAAGACTTTAATAATGCATTTTGTGCTGGAACCAAAAATTGAAAAAGTAAATATCAGCCTAGTCGGTGAAGGTTCAAAATTGATTGATGATCCGATTGACTTGGTTAATAATATTAACAATGCCTTGAAGGAAAAGAGTCTGCCTGTTGTATTTGCTGTGGACGAACATGATATTACCATAGAGATCGAGTCCAAGGAGAAGAAAAACAGAATTGAAATGTCCAAGGAGTTGAACTTATTGTTTGGTTTGAGCACGGACCATGTGTTCCAGGGAAATGAAGAATATGCATTCCCCGCACAACTCAATTTTCTCCGGGGTCATGAGAGACTAATATTTCTATCGAATGTTGTACGGAGTCAATATGACGGCGGTAGCATGCGTACCGTATTAAGAACTACGTCTAATCCAAAAAAATCAGAAAACAAGGAAATACATTTGCAATTTCAACCAGTCATCTATTTACCGTTGGCGTCGACTCCGATTCCACAGATTAATATCAAGATAATAACTGAATCTGGTAGTTTTGCTCCAGTCTCAAGTAGTCACCCGGTGACCATAATTCTCCACGTCCGACGCTCCCATCAATGAGAAAATTGACCTGCACAGACCTCGGTTGTAAATTGGAAAAAAAGCACGGAAACGGGATGAGTTCCTCGGGAATTGGTCAGGAAGATCAGTCATACACTATACCAATCAGAAATGATCAAAGTATAAGTGCGCCGGTAAAGCGGAAACGTAAGAGAGCCACCCAGAGTCAAAGTCCTAAAAAGAGGAGAAAAGTGAAAAAATCTGTCAGTCGTCCCAAAGGGTTTCCGGTGCAAAGACGTAAGGTTGTGCCCAAACGGAGAAAGCGTCCTGCCAACACCAGCACCAAGAAGAAGACGAGACGACGAAGGAGAAAATGAAGCGGAAGGACATTGTGGCGGGTTCTCAACCCGCATACCGGTCTCAGCTATCATACTTTTCGGGTATTCAAGATACTGATATTTCGGTTGTATCCAGCCATTATGAGACCTGTATTCCGTACTTCAATTTATCGGATCCTTCAACCCCTTTGGAATTTCACCTGTCTTCAAATAGTCATTTTTTAGACTTGAAAAATAGCTCACTGTACTTGCAGTTGAAAATTGTAAAAACAAATAATGATAATATCCCTGCGGCCGAGAAAATTAGCTGTGTAAATAATCTTTTGCACTCCCTCTTTCGTGAATGCGAAGTTATTTTGAATGGAACAAGCATATTTGGTGGTGGAGAAAATTATGCAATCAAGAGCTATATAAAATGCCATTTGGGGTTATCCTCGGAGAAAAAACAATCAGACCTATGCTGTGCACTGTACTTTGAAGATGATTCTGGTGCAGTATCAACCCTCACAGATAAGGGTCAGATGAAGAGAGCCAGCTACATTGCAGAAAGTAAAGTTGTAGAGCTGGAGGGTACCCTATTTGACGATTTGTGGCAGCAGTCTAAATATATTCCCAACAATGTGAATGTCGTTGTACGCCTGAAACGATCCACCCCTGAATTTGTCATCCTTCAAAATACCAAAACTGGAACCACAGCAGCGGCGGATACAGTGTGTCCTTATAAGATTGTAATATCTGCAGCCCGTCTCAAAATTCTCAAACTGTCTTTGGACCCCACCTTACCAATGAGTATTCAGAAGAATTTGGATGCTGGGAAGTTGGCTCGGATCCCCATCAAAAGATCCGAACTACGATATTTGTACGTTCCCTCAAACTTGTTCACCGCGATGTCCGAAAACATTGTCGTGGGTATGTCAAACTTCTACAAGTTTTTTCCAATTCCTAACTAATCAAGTCTATACTTTGCAGGGCATCTACCTGAGAGAATGGTGATTTGTGTCCAGAAGACTGAGACACTGAATGGAAAATTGGATCAAAACCCCTACAATTTTGTGCACCACGACCTGTCCAGCGTTGAGGTCACCACCGAGAGTGAATATAATTCATCAACTCAAAAGATTGATATAAATGTGGAAGATGGAAAATTTGTGGAGGCCTACCGATCTCTCTTTTCCCTAATCTCAAATCCAGAAGCTGGGAATGGAATGACGCATGAAAAATTTAAAAACGGAAATGTTTTTTTTGCATTTGATATCCGTCCTCGAAATAGTCTCAGTTCTATGCTAACACAACTCTTTGGAACTATAAAAATCGAGCTAACATTTAGGAGACCTGTACCCGCACCTCTCACTGTCCTAATTTTCTCCGAATATACAGAGTTTTTGTCATTCAATTCTGAAAGAATGTTTACGATAGAATCTCCATCACAACAACAATAAATCTTTCAAATTGCAATTTTATTTGTTTACGTGTACAGAAAAAAAGATTTATTTGCTAGAGTTTGTGGGTGCAACTTGATCTCCTTCCTTTTTGGTCTTGTCGTCGTCGTCGTCGTCGTCAGATGAATCGTCACCACTGCTAGAACCCTCTTGATAAACAAGCATGGCGTAGGACATGTCATGAGTCTTGACCTGGTTGACAAAGCTTACAAGACGACCGACCTGGGGACAAATTTCTGGTTTGTTGACACATCCAGTTTGTTGACAGACAGGGTGGCGTTGTCTGTAAATTTCCATCACTCCATCACGTCGGTAGAAATGATCTTCTAGCGAAAGAAAAGTTTTGTTCCGGAAGGCAAGGGTCAAGAGGTCGGCTTTTTCACCAGTGTAGGTAAAGTAATGTGTCATCACATTGATGCGTGCAGAGAAGCCAGGCAGATTTCGGTAGATTCGTGTGAGGCAGCGATTTCCTTCGATGGCCCGGGCCCGTCTCGATTCCGTGCAAGAACAGAGTAAGATTTGATAGTGAAAGGTATTTTGCTCCGTGTGAGTGCTGGTTGATAGGAGGAAATTGATAATGTGACCAGTTGGGGTCACATTAAAATCCACACAAGCGTACATCGTCAGTTTATGGGTAAACACTTTATATTTTCTTCCGGATCAAGATAGAGTGCAATCCAAGAGTTCGGTGTGGTACGCAGTAGACCAACTAACACTTCAAAGGCTCTTGGTCCTTGATGAAGTAGCTGGAGAAAGAGCAGAAGACGTTGTAGGCGTGGGTTGCGGTGTTTTGCCTGAGGATAAAAAAAAAACATCAATTGACCATATGTCCACCGTACTCTGCCCTCACCCAGACTTACTTTTATTGCCATAATCAAATGTTGAGGTATTATTCTATACTGTATGAGACCAGACTGAATGGATTCAAAGTCTCGTACATTTAACAACTTAAATAGGTGTTTTTCAATTTTACGTTTATGATCAAAATTCATTCTGGCTTACAATTGCAAAATACTCGTGCTTTTGATTCAAGTGAGGTTGAGTAGAGACAAAGCCGGCACAACTGATGATACGGTAGTGAATTATCCTCAAAAACATACATGAGACCTCGGTTAGTTCCAGGTAGACGCATAAAATCCTGAAGGCATCCTGGATTACAGCAAATTCCACTTCGATTTTGTTCTCTCACGTAGTATGTATAATTTTGGTGAAGTTTTGTCCAGCACCTGGAAAAAAGACCCAATCATCATTCATATCGAACGAGCGGCAGCTTCGGCGGGACTTACTCTAAACAAGAAAAGTAGTATTCCATTCGGATATGCTCGACATTCGGACGGTTGGGAATTGCAGATTCCGCCAACTGATAGGGTAGCGTGTGGTTGAACGGAAATGCTAATCGATGCATCCGCAAAAAACTGCTTCTCAGGCATTGTGTGCAAAATTTTCCGGCCGTTGGATAATTATATTTAACGTAACACTCCATCGTATGGACATCCACAGATGGACGTGCGGTCTTCTGGTCGTGTAGCAAAAAAACACTCGCTGCAAAAGGCGTGCCTTGGCCACTCTCGTAATTCAAACACGCACACCAACTTGTCAGAATCGATGGCAAGGGGGCAGGCGTCCCTCCTACAACAGATGTTCTTCCTGTGAATTGTACGCAAATGTTGTCTAAAAACTGGTAGCGTGGCTCCGGTCGCAAAAGTTGAAGTAATACAACTGTCAAAAAAATAGACTAGTTTTTAAAAAATTGCACACCTTTTCAACTCAACTTACGACTTACGTGTTGCAAATTGTTTTTCCTCTGATCGTTTGTAATTCCCATTCAAAGTGTATGTAACGTGAACAGAAAAAACAAAGCATCATTCGTCAGCCGCCGCCGCTTGCAATCTGTTCAGAAAACATCTAAGGAGAAAAAAAATAAAATTTTTACATTTTGAAGGTTAATGAGATTCAAATGAGACGACTTACGGAACACAAAAAACGACTCCGTTTATGATAAAATAGTAAATTTGATAATCGTCTAGATTTTTCTGGCAGACACTACAAACATCCATCGTCGAATCCAAACCAAACTGAATGTATTTTTAACTAGAACGGAGCCCTACGGGCTCCGCCGCCGCCGCCCCCCTGGGGTTGGATCGCGCGCAAGTTGCAAACTTGCGTGCGAATCGGGTAGTTTGGTTCGGATCCGATTCGGTCATTTACAATTTAAATCTTGTCGAGTTTGGTTGGCTACCAGGATGAATTCAAATGGAAAAAGACACCTTCATTACCCAGAACAAATGATGAAACCGCACTCCAAGGCGATGGCTGAGGGAAAACCGCCGGCTGGGACGTTGGAATCTGATGAGGAATTGGACGAGTTGGTCAATCGTGACGCTTACGTTCAAGGGCTCCTGATGAAATCAGGCCAAGGAAAAGACCAGCAGAACGGGTAAACTGTTTTTTTGTCATGCCGTCACAAGCAAATTCTAAAGGCCAAAATTCTGTTTACAGAACTCTAAAATATCCAGAGTACACTTTTGTGGGAACTGACCCAAAAAATAACAACCCATTCTCTGCAAAGTTCTTTGTCAGCCAGTTTTGCTACCACACACCCAGCTATCGTTTAAGGAGGTAACAGCCGCACCATTTCCGGCAAGTGGCGGTTGAGACTTAATTTTTCTTATTATACAGGAGCGTGTTCAAAGTTCCCGGAGAAGATAAGAAGCGTCATTATGTTTATCTGTCCAAGACGCGGGGAAAAAACATTCATGAATTGGTGAGGGTGGATCATGATGACCTACTTCCGCTGGAACAAGCTTTTGCTGCTATTCGTGAAGAAATTGATGCATACCCACCTCAAAAATAAAATTGACAAATAAAGATCTTGCAAGACACATGTGCTCTCCTTTGTGTTTGGTTCATTTCCTTTCGGTTTCCTTTCGGTTTCCTTTCAGTTTCTCAGTGGAACATGAGAGGTCGAGGTAGAGGGAATCGTCCGCCTCCGCGGAGGACTAGGGTAATTTAAGATTTTCGTAGTTGTCTTGTATAGTCGGTTGACCTTTTCAATTTTTTCAAATTTTAGATTCAGTGTCCATATTGTGATTTCTACTCCATGCTACATCAAAGCATGGATTCCCATATAGACCAGCGGCATAATTGTCGTAGATGTGGTATTTCGTTTCGCAATTTGAACCGTCACAATTGTCCACAGCCGCCAGGGGCAGGTCTGGGGGAAGAGGGTCCATTACCTCGACAACTTCGTCTTGGTGTTTTTGAGGAAAGGGCCTCGGCCCATCGTGGAGTGCTAAAACATTATTCCTTCGTTCCAGACGACCGCATTTTTGATGAAATTTGTGAAATTTACGAAGCAGTCTATACGGACCTACGATCACTCCTGGAACAACTCATTGAACATTATTCTGGAATTCGAATCCAGATTATACTACCGATACATTTGGTAAATCCTCTCCATCATCGTGACGTAGACACATGGATCAATTCATTTTCATACATCTTGACACATCCCACTCAAATTGACCGTGTCCTATGCATGTGTGCAGCTACGGCAATAGAAAAATTGAATCAATACATTGAGAATGGTAGTCTCTGGAATTTGGAATACATTCGATCCCTTGACTTGAACGTGCTTGCCTATGAACCAATACTGCCACGCGGAGGTAAAAGGCAATCTCTTCCACCGTCACTCAGAAAGCGAAGTTCCATTCTAAATTTTAAAATGCCCGACGATGGCAAGTGTTTCCATTTGGCTGTTTTGGCTTCATTACATGCACGGGATCTTGACGCAAAGGAACGTGAGTACATTTCCAATTATGAACAATTTTATGAGCTGTATGATTTTTCAATGCTGAGCCCTCCTGTAGGACTAGGAGAGATTGATCCGTTTGAACGGGAAAATCAAATATCTGTAAATGTTTTTGCGGTGGAGGGAAAGAAGGTTTTTGGAGTTCGCATTTCAGAATGTGATTATGAAAAGGAATGTGACTTGATCATTTTGAGTAAACGAGGATAGAACCAAACTCACTACGCTGCAATATATGACTTTGACAAATTTGCAAATTTTAAAAGAGAAAAACACCACTATTACTGTCGTCGATGTTTGTACGGGTACAAATCTAAAACAGTTCTACAGAAACATAAGCCTGTATGTCAGATTTTTAATAAGGATAACCAAATTATTGATTTGCCCAAGAAGGGTAGTAAGGAATCCTTTGATACATTCAAATATGAACATTGCATGATGTTGCACGGAGGACTAGGTTTCTTTGACTTTGAGAGCTATCTTCAACCCGTCCATGGATGTCAACCTGACCCAAAAAAATCGTGGTCAATGAAAATTCAGCAGCATACCCCCCAATCCTACGTCTTTTTGGTTGTACTTCAAAACATGGAAATTTTCCACTACAATTTTTATTCTGGTGAAAATGCGGTGGAGCACTTTTTGGATACGGCCTCGGATGTGGCCGACCGCTTTTTGGAATTTCAAAAGCAAAATGAACGTGTGGAGTTGTCAGACCAGGAATTTCAACAACATCATACGGCCATAACATGCCCCGTGTGCAGTCGTACATTTGACGACAATAAGCATAAAAAATGCATTCATCATTTTCATTCAATTTCATTCACACGGTACACGGATGACGGGCTCCCCTATCGCAGCAATTACCTGGGTAAGTTGTTCACGGAATGCTTGAGAAAACCTGGACTAACTGTGAACCGTTTTTTTTTTGCACAGGAACCATTTGCACAGCATGCAATTTGAAAATGTCACACAAGAGAAGACTAACTTTGATGGCTCATAACAGTAGTCGGTAATTTTTTACGCTTCTCCCGCTCCTGCCCAGCCAACTCTAATCTTGTCCTTTTTGTTTCAGTTATGACCTTAAATTGATTCTTTCAAATTTAAAGTCATTTGACAAGAAAATTCGGGTCATCCCACAGAATGGTCAGCGCTTCCTTCAATTGTTACTCAACAAAAATTTGAGATTCATAGATTCATTCCTCCATCTTCCCAGCTCGTTGAGCTCTCTCGTGGACACGTTGAGAGAGGATGGACTCAATCGTTTTGTAATTACAAGGAAAGTTCTGTCTGACTTACCCGAGCGGACACTACAAAAACTTTTTACAAAACTACCATTCCCCTATTCATTTATTACAGACGAGGCCCGGTTAGACTATGAAGGAGTACCACCCAAATCTGCTTTTCACGACGACCTCACAGACACACCCCTCGAAGACAAAAAGTACCAGCAGCTGTTGGAAGTGTTTGAAGAAACTGGTTGTCGGACCTTGAGGGATTTGGCCAAACTCTACAACATTTTGGACGTGGCACAGCTGGCTGACTGCGTGTTTGACTACGTGACCACTTCGTACAACATTTCTGGAATTGACCCCATGCACAGTCCGACCTTGAGCTCGCATAGTTTCAAGGTTATGCGGAGATTTACAAAAGACCAACCGTTGGAAATTCTCACATGCCCTACAATGCTTGCAATGGTTTCAGAGGCGAAACGTGGTGAGTACATACACGAGACTGTACTTACCATTTTGATTCAATTGTTAATTTTTCCAAATGAAAATTAGGTGGTATCAATAACTGTGTGCAAAGATTGTGCTACAGTAACACAAAATCTCATCCTGGCACATACGATCCCAGCAAACCAGAAAGTCAAATTTTTGCATTGGACGTCAATTCGGTAATGCCACTTCACAACAACTCCACAGCATGTCCCTCAAGTCTAACCAGTTTTTTTCTTCTATCCCTCAGCTATATGCCTACTCTCAAATGCAAGAGCTGCCAGTAGGAAATTTCAACCTGATTGACGATGAGGAGAGACTAAAAAAATTTGACCTATTTTCTTATGGCGGGGAACGTGGATGTTTTGTAACTTGTAATCTCCATGTACCATCTGATGAGAGTTGGGCTCGACGGTACGAACGTTTCCCTTTGGGTCAAAAAAAATTTCGAATTGAATATGAAGCGCTCAGCTCGGCCCAGCAGTCCACCGTAAAGGAAATGTGCGAGGAGAAGATGATTCCAAGATATGTCGCTCACAGCAAATTGATACTGTCTTTTTACCCCTTAATTAATCATACTATACATTACACAGAGCTACAAGAATATGTGAGACGAGGTATGATTATGTCCAATGTTACTCGTGTGATGGAATTTGATCAACGACCTTTTCTTCGTGAATATATTGAAACTTTTACAAGGGAAAGAGCCAACACGAATAGTTCAACTAAAAAAAATGCATACAAAATAATGTTGAATGCCACTTATGGTCGCTTTGGTCTTAATGTTTTCAAACATGTAAATTGTTATTTGTCTTTGTCACGACAGGATTCAAAACGACACGGTGCAAAACACAATTTTAAAAGTTTTTATATCGTGAATGAATCGCTAGCTGTATTTACCACGAAGAAAACGACTGTTCGTTATAGACATTTATGGCCAATTGCAGCCGCAATTCTTGGAATAAGTAAAACTTACATGTACCAGATTTTCTACAACAGACTTTTAACTACATTCCCTGATGCCCGTTTGTTAAATATCGATACTGATTGTTTTTGTATCCAGCTCTTTCTGCGAAAGGGTGAACCAAATTTTGTAAAACAATTTAGAGAATTGCATGATTTGATGGATTTTTCAAACCTTTACGAGTCTGATCCCCTCTATAGCCTGGAGAATGCTTCGAGGCCAGGGGCTTTAAAAAGTGAAACAAAGTCCCTGACTATTGTAGCCTTTTGTATAAGTTCAGCTAAGCATTATTTTATGTTACTTTATGACACTTTCCACAATAAGTCGGGAAGGAAAGTGGCTTCAAAAGGTCTTCCTCCCATATTTCTCTCTCGTCGGTCATTTAATGAATTTAAAGACAGCATACTCAAAGTAAATCCGGAACGTCTTCAATTCAATTCTATTCGGGGTGTTAATCTAGATGTAGCCACAATAAGAATTAGCAAACTCTTTTTGTCACCCTTGTCAACCCATCGCCATATCTTAAAAGACCAGATTCACACATTACCATTTGGTTTCCCGGGGCTCCCAGATTGTATAAATAGCGAAGAAAGTGTCAATTCTGGCCAGTGATCTTTGTAATTTTGAACAATAAATATGAATTTTGCTTTGAAACATCCATTCAGTTTAATTATCAGCGGCGGCAGCAAGGCCGGAAAATCCTCTCTTGCCTACTCATTGATCCAAAACAGAGTTTCACACATTCAGCCTCCAATTGAAAAAGTTGTGTATGTGTATACATTCGAGGACCCTCGGTTTTCTGAATTTCCCGAAGTAACATTCGTTCCCAGCCTGAGTGGCGCAGAAGAATATCTGCTCGACGCCCCGAACCGACCAACCCTATTGATTCTGGACGATTTTGGTGGTAATTTGACTGGAGAAAATTTGGCTCATGTTACTGATCTGTTCACAGTTCGCAGTTCTCATCAAAGAATAAGTGTTTCCCTCATCATACATAATCTATTCCTTAAGAACATTCGAACACTCAGTCTTTCTACAAATTATTTGGCAATATTCAAAAATCCGCGAGAAAAACAATCTATAAAAACTTTAGCCTACCAAGCATTTAGCCAAAACCCTCAGTTTTTGATTCAGAGCTTTGACTTCGCCACAAAGAAGGCTCACTCATACCTTTTTATTGATTTTTTACATTCTACGCCCGAAGATTTGAGGGTTAGGAGTTCAATGTTTGCCGACCAAGATACGATTATATTTAAACCAAAATAATGAATCAGACAATTGAGGAAAATCGTGAATTTTTGGAACAATTTGCAAACTCGACCACGCCCAGACGACGTGAACTATTGTTGTCGGCCGGCGACGTTCAGTTGAGTGCAATTTTTGAAGTACTAAAACAATATAGCCAGCTGACGCGTGGACGAACAGAGGAAGCTAGGTGTTTGATAAAGTACAAAAAATTGGTTGGTCGTATTGTACGCCCATCGACTCAGTCACTCGCCACGATAAGAAAAAAATTACTCAAGTACAACAAGTTTTTGCCCTCCATCATTTTGTATTGCCTAGGTAAAATTCTACAGTCCGTTCTCTGCTTTGTAAACGCGTCAGACTAAAATGAACTCACAATTTACAATGTATCGGCTTGTTCCCTATTCCTCTGAGACTACAACCGTGGATGAGAAACCAACGCCGGCCTCAAATTCAACTCCTCCATCCCAGCCTACTAGCAGTGCACCAACCACAATCTCTGCTGCCATAAATTCATTGCCGATTCGCTACCAGGCCCGTGCTAGACTTTTGATGAAAACCCTACAAGAGAATGGACTGGTAGTAAATGAAGTGGGGGAAATTACGTACGGAGATAGGACTGCTACTGGAAGCCATATTTTTCAAATCATTCCTGCGGTTGTAAAAGACTCTCTCAAAAAAATGCCAGAGACTAACGGGTTGGAATTGATGACTTTGGCCATTTTTGATTCAAACATTCCCCATCGTATTCTGTCTAGTCGCTATTTGAAATATTATCGTAAGCAGTATGGTAATAGAATGATGTTCAAGAATTAATAAATTGCAATGTAATTTATTTGTGCAAAAAGTTGTCCTTCACAGAGTACCATATGTTGTTCTTTTTCGCTTAGCATATAAAATGTTGTCTGCCGTTGAGCTCAAGGATAGTCTCTGTTGAAGAGGTGTAGTGTGTACAGGGTAGGGAAAAAATGGAGGTCAAAAAAGTAGAGTTTACAGGGTGGCGCACAAATGCTCCGGAAAAGATTGAGGATGAGAAAACAGACGGTGAATTGGGTCTCCGCGATCAGGAATCCAATTACGAGTAAGTGCTGTTGGTGCATACCTGCAATAGAAATGAAATGTCACTTTATTTTTTGTCAGATATGAGGAGGATTGGGACTACGAAACGGATTTGTGGGGAATTGAGTAAGTCATTTGATTTGAAAGCTAACAATTTTTGTCTGACGAATTTTTTGACTTTCAGAGAAGAGGGAATGTCGGTCAAGTGTAAAGTACTCCCAAAAATGAATATCGAGCCAAGCAAAGAACAGGCCGAGGAAAATATGTGAGTTTTGACTCTGTACTCATTTTGAACTCAAAATTGTATTCGTATTTTTTTTTATTTTCAGGGATGTTGATGAATAATAAATTACTTACTTAAAATTATTCGTTGATCTCCGTTGTTGTTATTGTTGAATGAGGTTCTGTGAGGAGGTCGGTAATTACAGGTGTTGTTGTAATTTGAAATTCACATCGACTGCATGTTTGATAGCATTTTGATTCTCTGTACGTTACGAGGATTAGATGGGCATTTCGTGTGTCCTGAAGACATCTCCTACATGTCACCATCAATGGAATTCTTTCCTTACAGTACCTGCAGTAGACTTCGTAGATTCGATTAGATCGAAACATTTTGGTGGGTGGTCGTCGTTGTAGAGTCAGGTTCACATTTTCTCTGAGAGTGTGTCTCCACTTCGCCTAGGACAATGTTTAGGGTTTGCAAAAGTCGTTCACAAACAGGGCATTGGAATTCACAAGAATAGTTTTTTCCGGAAATCTCGACTCGATGTACGGTAATGACCCTTTTATTGCATCGGAAACACATGAACGAATTGACCATTTCCTGATTGCAGTAAAAACATCTCATCTTGTTTTTCTATCTAACGTACCTAGATGAATTCTACATAGACATTCCACAAAACATACTGTCAAACGTCCAGCAGTGTAAGATGTATGAAATTTTAGTGAATCACAATGTAGACAGCGGATTTTGGACTCTTTCCAATTACAAAACTGGCAAGGTAAAATTAGGGTACGCCTTGCGTTAGTCATGGAAATGTTTTGTAGTTTTTCACTTTCTCGATGACAATCACAAATTCTTAATTGTGATTACGGCTGGCTTCACACACAATTTGCACCCTACACACCTAACACAACAGACACGGGCTACTTCAAATATTTCGCACGAATGAGTAGCCAAAACCAATTTTTTGCAACGTTCACAATACATGCTGAGACTCAGAAAGTCTTTACAAAACCTACACTTCATTATGGGGTACGACATAGAGGTTAACCGACTTGACCTTTTGAAGAGTTGAGTTTGTTGCTGACTCTTGCATATTCGACAGAAAACTGAGACTAGCTAACAATGCAATTTTATCAGACTGAGTTTCTGGACGGAAATGAGACATTCATTCAGTCTAGTTCAATCATGCATTTCATTTGTATCTTTGTAATTTTTTTTGGGGTTGGCTTGGCCGGCCGAGTCCCTCGTAAAATTGCCACATGTCCAGAGAGGGGTAATAATTGTGAGTTTTGCCTAGCAAGGTCTACGTGTACCTTTGTTTTATCCACACCTGAGAATTACTGCATCCATAATTCAGACCGGAAAAAATACAAAATTGGAACCATAATTTCAAAACCGGACGGTTGTGTTTCCATTTCGCATCCGGACATTACACCTGGACCGCCGGAACGTGCGAATTCTCCAGCTAATGAAACTACAACCCCTGTCCCAAAATTGGATTTGGACTCTGTATTTGATGATTTCCATCCCGCTCAAATACTGCCGTTGGCCAAAATAATTGCAAAGAATGAGGAACAGATAGTTCAGCCAAACGCAGAGGTAAAATTGCATTAAATATATAGATGAACAATGCACTGCATGTATGTATTTTTTACAGAGTACGAATCAAACTTTGTGTGACCACACCCGTTATGTTCGTGAGAGTCGACTGCAAAAAATGTACAGGTTTGTTCAGTTCAACATTTTATACTGTGTTTATGATGCAACACCCTGTACAGAATTAATTCAACTCGTGTGGTTCATTTCCGTTCCCAGGTCCATGTGTAGAACTCATCGTCTTATGACCAGAAATTGGAGTCGTCTTTCAACAGAGTTTCAAGTCTGGGGGGGATGGAACCCCATGTCCAATCAAACAAAAGTGTGTTCTGATTTGGAAAAAAATAGACTCGGAAAGCCGTTTTGATTCAACCTGTGTATTTCTTATCGTTGCATTGCATTTCTATTATTCACACCTTCAGAAATATGATAGTCTAATTCAAAATAGGAATTCTTTTGAACTCATTCGTTTAATTTCGTTTCTATTTGTATTCGAAACACACATCCGTATAATTGATTCAAAGTAAAGGATTTTTTCAACGACTCAAATGTTTACCCATTCCTGTTTCATTCATTCTTCCAAATGATATTTGTGATGAATTACAAAGTAACCGTAACAAGTAGCCGCCCGTAATCCATAAATATTAATAAACTTATATTTATTAGCACGTAGTTACAAAATATACGCCAAAACCTTAATTGTAGCAAAACAACATTCTCTAATTAGATGAAACTCATTTTATCCATACGTTCTCCCCAATCAACTTCTAAATCACCGTTTCAGAATTATATTTTTATTTTGGATGAACAACTCGAAGGTGTCTCTTGACGTTTGTCCTAGAATTAAAAAATCTGATCTTTTGTTTCTCTTTGCATATAAGGCATTGAAAAGAAATTATTTGAGTTTCGTCATCCTTAACCGTCTCAATATTACGTTTCGTTCTAGACGACAAAGACGTGGAGATAGATGGTGGAAAATTCATAGATACGGTTGTCATTCCCCACAGAACCGAATTCACATCCAGAGGTATTTCTCGATTACTTTGACCCTGATCTTGAATATTATCACCTGGTCCTGATAAATCAATATCATCAGACCCTTCCCTTTCATAACAAATTTGAACTTGCTCGGGTTCATTTTCATTTCTTGTTGTCCTGAGGTCATAAGGTTCAATTAACAATTCAACTTCCCGGAGCTCATTTGCATGAATTCGTGATTGATTCCGATCTGGCTCATTTGGTTCATTCAAAAGCTGAACCTGCTGGGGTTCAATGTCACTGTCCCTAGATTGAGCCGAATCGGAGTCATCACTCTCCATAGAAAACAGTACCTCCTCGGATTCATTTGCATTCCTTGTTGTCGTAAGGTCATAAGGTTCAATTGACAGCTGAACCTCCCCGGTCTCATTTTCATAAAGACAGGGTTGAATCCGATCTAGTTCATTTGGTTCATTCGAAACCTGAA
>JAQGCB010000746.1:0-18924 GCA_034698835.1 Protaphorura tricampata
AGAATTGAATGCCGTCGAGTGGAACATAAAAAGCTTCGCTACGCTTCGTTCGCTTCGCTCACTTCACTTCGCTCGCTACGAGGAAAAAATTGCACACGATTCTTAACCAAGTCAAGATTTTATTGTGAGAATTTGATTTTCCATGAATTCTGTCCGGTTTTTGCGTCGCTCATTAAAACGCTCATTGTCTGTAAAAATGAGAATAATGACGAGCAAAAGTTATTTCACATTTGCCCACGTTTTACGATCCCACATGGGGAAGAATTGCTTAGGTTAGGTTCAAACATTTACACAAAAAATAATACGACCATTTTGACCTTCGCGTGAAATCGTGAGGTTAATCCAACCGAGTCCGGCCCGGCCTTCACAGTTCATACTCATACCCGTCCAAATGAAGCAATCCAAATAATAATGGCAATCGTAATAATGGAAACAAACCTTGCAAATTAGTCAAATCTCACTAATGATTCACACCATGCGGAAATCCTTTTATTTTTTACAAGGAAAACTATTCGAATGAAGAATTTATACAAATTTTTGAGCATATCAGAAACAGGTGAACTTACAACGCATATCTTATCACTACTGGCGATAATTTGAATAGACGCTCACAAAATACCCCTTGTCAGTGTAATTTCGAACTGTCCAGTTTTTCTGAGTGTAATTGCATTTCACTCCACGTCCTTTTCATCCATTGACGTCAATTGGACTCTATCTCTGACAATGACGAGACAAGTTCATCATTATTTGCGACAGTGAATTTAACGGAGTCCTCACTTTGGGTTTGGACTTTGTTTTTGTTTTTCCTTTCGCTTTTAGCCTAAGTAATTGAAATACCAGTATTATTCTGTATAGTACACTGTAAAACAGTACAGAATGCATGTGGAGAGGACCGGACCATTAGAGCCATTAATCCTTTGAGCTTACGATTAGTCCCTTTGGACCAATTACTTATTTATGTACTAATCAAACGAGGCATGAATGATACTGTATGATACCAAGGAAATCCTGACCGTCGCCAATACCCCGTATTCTTCGATTATTTTGTGCCCCGAGAAATCTAATGTAAGATACGACGTAATTCGGGTATACTGGTAAAAATAGTACATAGAAGTTGTTGTCGCTGAGTTGTCACCAGATTAACAAAGGCATGAAGGCAAAAAATA
Organism: Protaphorura tricampata; assembly: GCA_034698835.1. Taxonomy (NCBI): domain Eukaryota; kingdom Metazoa; phylum Arthropoda; class Collembola; order Poduromorpha; family Onychiuridae; genus Protaphorura; species Protaphorura tricampata. The sequence continues at coordinate 1,167 of JAQGCB010000746.1, forward strand.
AACTGAGTTCATTTACAGTCTTTGAACATTTTTGTCTGAGACGTAAAAATAAATAGTGTAAGATGAAACCATTTCTATGTACTGTAGAAAAAAATCCTCTGAGTTGTTTGCCATTAGGATAAATGCAAATGCAGACTCGCTCTTGTTTTTTTTAATGAAGCAAAAGCAAATATTGAAATAAAGTGAATCAATTAATTATGTAGAAGTAGATTGCAATAAAAAATTAAAATGAAATAGACATACAATACTAATACCGTAATGGAATAATTTGATCCGGGTATAATTCAGTGAGAAAGGAAAGGAGAAAGGAAGAAAGAAAGGAGAGACTGCTGGTATTGGCATTTGCTATACAGTCCTAGGTTAATGGTCACCATAGACCCGAAAATGCCTATAGTTCCTTCCAGAATTCGGGAGTCCTATTTTTAGCTCAACACCACCTCCGCCCACACAAAATGCGGAGGCCCAAAATGAAATGAAAAGAAAATGCGTCACTCGGTGGCAGCGGCGGCGGCGGACGGTTATATGGTTTAGACTTAGACGTCGGACGGCTTTCGCGTAGGTATCATTTAGTTTATTTTACTCAGGCTTCTGCAGACTTCTACTCTTGTACCAGGCATACCTCGCTCAAAAGGCTTAAAACGGCGCAGTGGGGCACAAACTTCAAGAAGGGACAGTTTTTAGGTGTTCACAAAAATTCACAAATTAAAATTGAGCAATATTAGCCTGACAAACTTGGAAGAGCTTAACGCGCCAGAAGTCACTCCCTTGTGCATTTCTCAACATAAATTACGTATTTTTTAATTAACTTTTTTAAAGGTGTGCAGAATAAGCATGGCGGGCGTGGTATTCCAGGAAGCATATTTTTTACATCCGAAAAATATCCCTCGTCGATTTCACACATCCTTTCTTCTTCCATTGTGAAAATCCTTGGTGGCGTCGAGGAGAAAGTTTTTTTCTTCTTTGGTCTGACGTCAGCTCAAGCAGCTCATCCTTTCAGATGTCGTAGGTTAGGTTAAGCTAAACACAATCTTTGCTTTTTCAATCCTAAAACAAGCCTTGGATAGAATCCAATACTTTAATACTCGTAGTACAACTGCACTGTGTGCAAATACTTGCTAAAGGATTGACTTGTCAGGGTGGACTGAGGGATTTACAAGTTTATTATATTTGTAGGGTCAGTAGATCAAATCTCTGCTCTAAACTTCACTGATAATGGAGATTTATGGAGGGCACCTGATATGCGAAATTGAAACGGACTGAATTTCACAGGAGACAGATTTTTTTTTTGAATTTTTGTATTTTGGTACTATAAATTTAATTTTTGAATCAGTCCATGAGTCAGTCCATACGTATACGTTTATATATGAGAAAACTGCTCTTAGCTAACCCAGTGAGAAAAATATCACATCTCAAAGGTCAAAACTGACTGACGTATCCGGGAAAGAAAGACCATTGCCTTGGTACTACCTTGATCTTAATTAAGAACTCAACCCTGACATAGAATTACTAGAGAATCCTTCAGCAATATGTAGCACCACCAGCCCGGAACTACGACTACGACTACTTTCTACTTTCCACTCAATACATAAAATATTAATTAAAACACTCACTCCAAACATAAGAATTCTATGTCCGTCCGTCTCGTATCAAAGGAAATCCTGGACATCAGATGTCTGTTGAGATTTCGTTCTCATTCCCAAAGGAAATAATTCATTCATTGACTTTCTCTTTTTTGCTTTCTTTTTGTTTTATTTTACTTCTTCTTTTTCATTCCCATCTGATGGGAATGAAAAAAACAGCGGGTGCGGATATTTGCAGTCGTTTCGCTCAGATGAGTTCGAATCAAGAGTCAAAGTCTCAGTCTACAAAAATAACCATATACATACACACATAAAAATGTTGTTTTTGTAGTTGTTATGCCCCCCAAAAAAAACCTGGCATGATGTGAAGAAAATTGCTTTCACCCAGACAGGAAGACTCATTGCTCAAGAAAATTGTTGGGGCAGTGAAGAAGCATGTTGTGAATGTAAAATTGGTGCAGAGTATAAAAAATAGAATAGACTGCTGTGTATATATAGTGTAGAATTGTGTTTTGTATCCATATGGCAAGTCAACCGAGTCGACCTGATGGAGATAAAGGCTGAATTTAGAATGCACGACGTCATGTGGGTATGTATGGGGGTATTGGATGTTATGTTATGTGTAGTCTTTCAATTCACTTCATTGTAGGAGTTAGAGAGATAGGGGCTTTACCATTCGGTCATGTTCTTTGGACCTTAGCTAGCTTTAAAATCTTCTAATAAAATACGGACTACATAAATAGGAGGCTTTCCACAATGTACGCACGCAAAATGTTTTGTGCTAAAAGCACAAAGTAGCAGTGTCTGCGTGTTTTGACCTGTGACGCACGCATTCTGATAATTTGTAGTACTGTACATGGGTTAAATTGCTCCAAAATTATTTTAAGCCTCGTTTCAATCATTTGCAAGATGAGAGTAGTATATAATCTGATTCCAAATGAAAAATTTTGCGGACAGATTTTTTTAGAGGAAATATTTTTTTAAAGGGCAGATTGATTTTCGAAAGAATCGCTTACTCGAATACTTATGACCAAAACATTTACATGCAAGCTTAAGTTAAGTTATGAGACACAAAAAAATTTAATAATCGGAGTGCCAGATTTCGGCCCAAAACTGGTAAAGTTCTCCCACCCTGATAGAAGTAGGAGAAAGTAGCTATACTTTCACCGTACGTACGTACGTACGTTCGGGCGTACTTACGTACGTAAGTATGAGGTGGGGGCTTTCGGGGGAATGTGGAGGGAGATCGAGGGAAAGTTCATTCAGAAAGTGAAAAACTGATACGCCGACTCATCCATCCGAAGTACCTTAGAAATCTAATGTACAATGTGAAGCCTGCTGCCGTAACTGTTCTTAGTGCTTGTGCCTGGTGTAGGCACGTGCGTGGGTGGAAGTAGAAGTAGAAGTCTAAACTAGTATGGAAAGCTCAAGCTATGATCTGAAGCCTCGCTTCCTTTCTCTACTCATTTCTCTTCAAACGTTCAGACAGACGACTCTAAGCTCCGAAGAAAGCTCTTCAAGAGTGTCAATTGAAGTTAGTGGTGAAAGTTGATAAGCTGCTACCACTTCATATATCATTGGACGGACTACAACTCGTCTATTCCAATCCTTGGATTTATTAGGTAAGCAAAAAAATTCTTTCACTAACTTAATTAGACTTAAGATTCAACAGTCTTATTTCGCTCTATTAAAAAATACTCGACACACTAATAATTCACAAACGCGGGAGAGAGTTAGTCAACTACTCCCGAATTTTTCAAGACAGAGTGAGTGCCACGTGCTGGTTCTGACTCTAGAATAGAGTGGGAAAGGAAATAGTTATAGGATGGACCAAAGGCTATGTTTAGCCTAAGGATCGAACCCCCGACATAGCATGGTACCAATGACTACCTCCATAACAGCAATATTTTCTGAAAAAATATTAAAACAAATATTATATTCAAATTAAGTAAGTCAAGGAAGGTCTTTCTCCAAAGTACAAAGTCGAAGAAGTGTGAAAAGTGATAAATGGAAGGGATTTCGGGATGTGCTGTCACTGCAGATTGTTGATAATAATTTTAGCACGACGACTTATCCTTATCATACGTACCAAGTCAGTGAAAGTTCGACGGAAGTGAAAGTTTTCAAGAAGTAGTTCATAGAAACTTTGTCATCACAATCTGAAAATAAGTATTCGAAAGTTCACTCAAAAATTGTAGCCACGGCCTAAAATATTCAAACTTGGTTGAATTCGTACATTGTTATATTCAGAATCATTAGAAATTATGTAAGTATTGAGACAAATTCCCAAAGCTCATTTCATTTTATTATGAGTGTTTTCGCAAATACATATGAAATTTTTCTACTTTTCTACTGTATTTATTCTGCTCTCCAAAAATGGGTGGGTGGAAAGAATTACTTTACATTACACACATGGGCTGGGCCGGCCGTGTTGAAAAACTTGAGAATGAAAGCAAATGACTCGCGGCCATTCATGAGGATGTGTTTAATTTTGAACGTCAAACATTTTGGAAAGTAAAATCAATCAAAAGTTATGTGTTATGTGTTGACTCACTCATTGAATGAGTCCCAACCGGAGAAAAACGAGGCGAGGAAGTTTAGTCATCTAGAAAGTTGTTTGTTTCTGAGAGTCATGCATGAATAACCTCGTTTATTTTATGAGTTCCGTTTACCATGAACCGAAAACGGGTTTTCATAAACCACAGGACAGCACAGCCTTGAGTCATTTGACGAAAAAAGGAATGGAACAAGTGTGAGGGCCGTGCATGACGGGTAATAACAATAAACCGTGATGAAATTTGAAATTTACACACAAGAGACAGACAGTACAGTATTCAGATTTAAATATTCAGATTCTTTGACCTAAAATAATAACCAGGGATAAATAGACAATCCGGGCACCCGCAGCACGAATACTTTTTTTTGTATACTGTTTACATTTCACATGAGGAAACCATACAGCCTATATTGTAAATGGACAATTCGTACTTTTTTTCAAATGATTCGGTGAAAGCAATTTCGGCGTCATTTGATTTCACATCGGAGGACTTTCCCTTGTAATTTTGCTAAGTAGTCCGTCCGTCAGACATTGGAGCAAACATAGACAATTTCCTTTCGTCTCCGACGTCGTCGACGTAATCGTCAGTCGTCACTGTGTAAATATTAAAGTGGTCAACTTGATAATGGCGTCTTTGTTGGCTTTGACGTCATTTGAGTCATCAATTATTCACATTTACCACACGGACGGACGACAGATAGATAGACAGTCCCAGCATAGCATAGGAACTCCAATTTCTCACAATTATTTGATGAGTGACATTTGAATAGGAATAGGACAGGACAGCATGTGTTGCAAAACTCATAGTAGTGTCGTCACAACCAAAGGTAAAGGTTGTGTAGATATTTTAAATGTATGGCGATGGCGGCGCAGGAGTCTTCCTTTAATTATGCAGGTTTTAATTAGAAGGTGAGTATTTACCTTACCCGTTTATTCTTGGAATGGAATGGTGGAATGCGAAAGCATTGTTTAACAAGAACCCGCATCTTTGAAATGGAATCTGTTTGAATTTTTAAAAACCTAAATCCCTTGATGAATGAAAACTTACTGTACGTCGTAATGTAACAACAGATTTTCGTCACGACATAATTACACTAGTTGCTATTCAAGCTGGCCGAGCAGAAGTTAATGATGGGAGGATTTCTGACTTCCTTCCTAAAGATGGATCGTTTCACATTCGAGTGTGTCTGCGCCTATCTGTTCTGTATTCTATTATTCATGTAAGATTGACTTTGTAATGTCATCCAGGGATTAAGTACAGAAGGAGCGAGTTTCAAACTCAAACTAAAAGTTTATTTTACAGTAAGTAGAGTACAGTACAGCGTAGAGAAAACAACAAAGAACTGTAAAAGGAAAATCCTTCCCTCATTATAAATTAAGGATTGGCAGGCATCCGGAGAAAGTGGAGAAAGTTCGTGAGTACGTACGGTACAGTACATAAAACATTAATTATAAAATCCACGAGGGGATTTCCTTCTGAGGACGGGCGAGGCGGCCATGAAGTTCTCTTTGATGTCCATCTCTTCTCCATTCCACTTAAAATTTAGAAATTAGGACAAGGTTTAATTTCTAAACCTATGTTAGCTAGCTGTACAGGGCGGTTCATAACGAAACCATACTAAAATGTAGGTATACTAAAAAATTTAACTCCGATTCTACTGAGACATCGCAACGGTCAAGAAAACAAGGTCGAGACCTTCGACATGTTCCCACGACATGTACTGTTAATTGTGGTCAAAACTTGACCATCAAATATACAGACAATCCATATTCCATGTCCGGTGAACATGAGTGTTGTGCATTACCCGAATTTAGAGGAAATTAAATTTCCATTAATAATGTTGTGGGCATTTCCCTAGCCACACATTCCCTTTATACTCGGCTCACCTCTCTCGCTTTCTCTCATTACTTTCTTCCTATCCTGCATAGGATCTTGTATGTATTTGCTTTTTCCCCTTGAGAATTACAGCGAGTCAGTAGTTATGTAAATAATTAATTCGAAAAGGAGTCGTCGACGGAGCGCGGCGCCTCCTCAGCACTTTACAGTTCTTGCATGCAGTCGGCAATCTATTCCGTATTCGGCAGGTTCATCTCAAATTAATATTAGCGTAGGTTTTTAGTTTCCTCGGGAGAATCAGAATCGACAGAATTTGGTCGGAAGTCAAATACAAATTGAGCAGGGGGACCTTAGTAAGTGACATGGGTCAAAATTTGGCTACGGTCAGATATTCGGATATACAGTATTTATTTTGTAATAACTTTTGAGGGAAATTTGCTATTAACTAACAATTTTACATGCGAAAAATGTTCCTTGTGAATTTGAGGATGAAAGTTGGTTCAGTAATTGAATGCAGACAGACAGGCAGATGAAAGGGCAAATTTTGCACAAGTAAAACATTCATTTCATAGTCACACTACTACGTGGGAGACCAAACAGATACAGAGTGAAAGGTCAATACGTGTAGGTAGTACAAATAACATTCTCAAGTACAATGAGGTCGCTTGGTGGCCGAATTCGTTGTGCAGTGCAGATAGCTTATACAAATTCCACTACGTCCGGCAAGCTCCGACATGACCTAATGATGACTTTACTGCATACACACGGTCTACCCGCTAATTTAATTTTGTACAGTATTTGCAATGTCTTGTCCGTACAAAAAAAAATATATTCGAGGAGGCTGGCTTTTCTATTATTACAATTTAAGTGACTCTCAGGCGACACTCGACTGTCATTCTGAACACACGCGAATTGTGGATTCATGAGTCCCCTTTGACTCACAAAGTTCCACAAGGAACGATTACTAATTCTAATGAAGTACATGCGTACTTCTTTCCATCTCAAAGAAACGACTTCCGTTACATGGGTTCGGATTAAAAATTTACACACACTAGAAGTGCATTTAACTTTGTATTTCAAAGACAGACACATGCACGGACGCAGACACAATAGCCTAATCCAGAGATTTACAAGGGAAACGCCTTTCTCCAGTAAAAGTCCATTGAAAATGGACTTTCTCCAGTACATACTGCAATGCATGTATTCTTTCATGCATTTCTTTTTGCTTAGGCCGTCGATTTTTAAAAGGACAATATCAACATGTACAACTTGCATGTTCTTTTCTTATCCGGTCCACCCATACCATTGCCAAGCATTTCCTTTATGTCACAATAAAAAAAAGAATGTGATTTGTACTCCTCCGGGACACAGACACAGACAAAGACACAGTCACACAGGAACTGGGCTTGACTCCAGAAAATGGTAAATGGATAGCAGAGTAACATGGCAGGCAATGCTTTTAAATTTTCCGGAGGCTCTTTTCTGTCCGTCTTTTTTAGACTGTTGTATAATTTATGCTCAAAGATGTGGAGAAGAGATGATTACAGGGTGGTTTATATTATTTTCCAGAAATTTAAGCCTAAAGTATACCAGAAGAACTAAATTTTACATACAGTAAGTAATTTTGACTAAGATTTGTCATCTCATATCTTTCTTGTGTTAATTTGGCTGGTTCGACTAAATTTCTATGAACCACTCTGTAATACACACACAATTGTCATAAAGTGGAACTGCGACGATTTTTTCGAATCTACAATGCTAAGTTTAAGTCAGAGTCCCGAGAAAAGACAGGACGACTGTGAGATGAGAGTCTAAAGTATTATGTAAAATTTAGGCCTGTGTGTAGTAGTAGTAGTAAATGTGTAGGCGTTTAACAAGCTCGAGGAGAAATGTTTCCTAGAAAGTACGTGCAAAAATTCTATTACAGACTTTGTACACGCTACTACTACTACATTGTACATGTATGAGGGTGTATGTGTGTGTGTACATAAGTATTATATTTATGCTAAGAAGAAGAGATGGGCATTGTAGAAAGAAAGTAAGTGAATTGGAAGGAAAAGAAAAAGGGAAATATCAAATGCAGGTTTATGTTCCAGTCTGTGTACATTGTACAGTATTCATATTGTAATTTGCATTTTTGATTGCAATTTCCATCCATTTCGGCAGCATTATAGTAGAACGCATTAAATTTTCAAGTACTACGTATTTTTTTGCTTCAAATAAAGCCAGGTTTTAGTTAGTGGCTAAATCAGGTTATCTTTCTAATTTACCAAAATAAAAAAAGTTCATATGGGATGGTGTATCCGCCCTTTCCGTTTCGCAATGGTGAGGATTTGATCTCTCGGACAAGTAGAATGTGAGTTTTGCCTTATGGATTGGAGCATAATTTCTGAGCCACTGAATAACTTAACTGAATTTTTATATAAATTCCCATATTGTTGGGAAAAATCGTGGAGAAGTCCAGATGTGCATTCACCCAAGGCATATGGCAGGCAATTAAAGGGTAGTATTTTTATACCAAGATGTGTGGGAGTTAAATGGCCAGAAGGAGTAATGCAGACTCATATATTGGCCTTAGCCTCACCGTAAACGACATAGAAATGCACTGCAAGTGTATAAATTGACTGTAACATATGAATATACCTTAAAAAGTCTATATAAAACAGAAGAAGGAATTATTCGTTCCTTTGGGAACGTGTGTGAGGGGGCTCAGCTCCGTAGGACAGGATTATATTACTTTTACCTTTTCTTTAGATCTTGAAAAGGTTGAAGGTTAGAGACCTGCGGATCTGGGATCTGGGCACGAATCTACTGTCCTGTCCTAGCCCTGTCCCGTATGTATCAGTGTAGTAAAACGGTACATTGTACATTACATGTCCACCTCCACGCAAAAAAACATAATTTTCTTCATGATAACCTTAGGCATTTTTGAAGCAACTAACTAAGCTAAAGCTACACGGTAGAAATTCCCACAATTTATTCAGCTTTGAACTTTATGAGCAATCCCTTGTTAGCTTAGCCAGTTAGTTACATAGAAAATACCACTGCTCCTTCAACTTTCCTTCCAAATTAATACTTTCTACATCTGCAAAAACTTTTTCCCACCCACACGCCCACTTAAAGTGAAAGTAGTCGTCGTCGTCGTCGTCGAATATTTCTAAGCAACCACAAATTCTTAAGTACATACGGAATGAAAGAGCAGAATTCTTCTTCTTCTTCTTTGAATACACAGGCAAATTCCAAGGCAAGGTATTTCTTGTATAGAATTAAATACGTACGTACGTATATTTACAAAGAAAAAAATATCACGCTGAGAATTATTCAGGTAGTCAAGAAAAATGAAGGGATTTCTTGTCATGGGTTTTTGGAGTGGCAGAGAAATTAATGAGTTTGAAGGGAGAAAGAAGATATTTGGATCAATATGGAGAAGTTTTGCTTAGATCTCGGATTAACTGTATAGTGGATAAGAAAACCAGAGGAAAAAAGAAAATGACATGTCTGTACAGCACGAATGCGTCATATACTATGTGCAGGGTGGTTCATAATTACTCAGGACACACATGATGAGTTATTATGATCCACCCAGTACATTGAATCTTAATTTCTTATAAAATGTGCATCTATATAACTTTTTTTGGCTAAACTGTATAGTTAATTATTATTAAACACCCTGTACTGTACACCGCACTGGCTGAATCCAAAGCCGATACAAAAGTTCTGAATTCATTTCCTCCATAAACATCTTTATCTCAATGTTCGGTCCTGGGAGATTGCAATCGCAATATCTCAACGTTGTTCCTTTTCTTTATGTGTTTGCGTAGGTGGAGAAAGAAGAAAAGAGCAGAAGAAAAATATTTTGCTACTTTCACCAAGAGAAAACAAAAATCGAAGAATGGGGAAAATGTTGGGGTTTGGTGGAATGGGAATGACAGCTGGTGGTTCAGCCCTCCTGTGGTTTGGATTTTTGACAACCTGTTGCTTGGCATGGCCTGTCACAAACTATCGTCGTTCCTATAATTATTACCCTCCGGTCATGGCGGCTGAGGATGTGGACGTTCCTGCAGAAATCCCATGGTACGTTGCTCAAGAGCCTGCCCAAGTTTCCTATGACCTACCAGAAAATTATTATTTGGATGCTGGTGAAGAGTTCGGTATTCCAGTGGCAGAGCCTGAGCCTGAGAGTGACACACAATGGCAAGACATTCAGGTACGTATTTTTTTTAAATCTGCCAATTATTTTTTAAAAATAGCAGTCAAGTATTTTTAATTGGTATCAGCTTAGTGTAAACGAAAATTAAAAATTTTCTAAAATAGTTTTTTAAGCGTGTACTTTCTCCGTGTCCAATTAAAATTCCCTCGGGACGACGTGTTCTAGAAAATACCTGCTATTTTTTTTAATCCCGGGTATTAAGGACGACAATATATAAACGATTCCGAGAAAAAAATCTAGACAGAATTCGCTCCAAAATAGTTGAACATAACAAAATGCATGTTACTTTCCAATTAACCTCATTTTCCTCCTGGCCTTCTTTGTCCATAAATTTATCGTCGTGTTTTTTGAATAGGCACTTACTAATCTGATGGAACTCTACGACACTGCTGCAGACCCAGCCGCAGCCACTTGGGGTCAACTCGTGAATGAAAAACCAGAGTCAGAATTGGAAGAATTAAAAAATTTACAAAAACACCATGAGCCGGAGAAAGTCGTGAAAGGGAAAGTTGCTTTCTCTCCAATCTCTGCCGCGAGCGCGACAGTCACTCCAGTCGCCGCACCTTCCAAGACTCCCTCAGACGCCACAGCAGCAGGAGGAGCAGCTGCAGCCCATAAATCACAACCCATCGTCGTCAACTCACAACTAAATCAACATCATCAAGGCCAAAAAGAAATTCCACTCCTTAGACCGCCAAATAAACCAAAAGCTGTAGAACCTCTTCCTGTCATTGCCCAAAGATCATTGGATGTTGAACAAAAACCATCGCCCTATGACACGCTCAGGAAGTACCTGTCCATTGAGGATGCTTTAAAAAAGGTCAGTCGATTTTTACAGTACGCTCTCAATTTCTTGTGTGAAAATCACGGGTAGTATTCCGAAAAAGATTTTTTTTTCTTTCCTGAGTCAAAATTTTCTTCTTCTTGTCTTTCTATTAATGAAATTCAATTCATCAGATTTTTTTAGTGTCTAGAATGACAAGACTCGTCTTTGATCTTTGATCTTGAAAGTCTGGAATTTAAATTGGCATTTATTTCACACCCGAATCTCTTTGTTTCTCATGTCTTCTTTTCATCCCTTCCATTTTCTGCAATGGTGCATTTGTAGAAAGACAAAGACAATTTAACACGCGGCACGCGCCCGAGCGGTCAGACAAGAAGGGCAACAGCTACAACAGTAGAGTTCTAAAATTTCAACACTATATACGTATTCCTTTGAAATTTTGCTGGCAGGGAATGACGCATTCCAAAAAAGAAAAATCCTTGAACCTATCATTCACCCCCTTGAACCATGTTTTTTTCTTATGGGATGTTTTGGACACTTCTGTCCAAATAATGTTATTAACAGTTCGAGCATGCATTCATGCATACATGCATGAGGTTTAGGAATGTTCTGCCATGCATGACAACGACAACGCCGACCTACGTGACATGCTTGAGAAAGAGAAGTAAATCTTCAAGTGTCATCCAAAAGAAAATTCATGGAGAATTACATTATACTGTAGTACAGTATTTCGTTGGAGAAAGTGAAAGTACACTGGAGAAAGTACAGGGTGGTTCGTAACATTTATAATTATCAGGGAAATATTTATCATATGCTATATGCACAGGTTCGGTTTCACTACTGTGAACCGCCCTGTACCCTGCAACCAGAGAAAGTGCATTACAGACCATACATACGAAGACAAGTGTTGACTTGGATTCAAATTTGGATTTATTTTTACTTTGGTTTGCGTCACAATGACAAGTCATGGCTATTATGTCACCGAATGTAATCGAATTTATAAAACTCACCTGTTGTCCGCGTGCTGTGCTGCTGTGTTTGCATTTCTCCATGCAAACAATAAAAAAATACATACTTCAGACTTTTCCAACAAAAGGGAAACCCTACAGTAGATTTTGTCACTCCACGATACGATTCCGTTGCTTTTCCACCGATTCAACTATTATGTGTTTTCTATACATCAATGGAACACAATAGAAATGAAAGGGAAGGAATGAATGTTTGTCGCAGAGAACAGACTTTGAACCCCGACTCGGATTTCCTGTGATAAATCTCGTATTCACTATTCACAAATGTGAATGGTGGTTCATTACAAATTGTATAAAAAATGTACATGTTTCACACTTACATCTGTAAATTGAAAATTATGAACCACCCTATACTGTACAATTGAAATTCTGTAAAACTGACTCCACAACACAAAAGTTTCGAAAAAGTTTCCACCCACGATAGAAATGGATGAAAGAAATTCAAAACTCTTTTAATTTGCCATTTGATTTTCGGCGAGAATTCTAAAGTAGTCGAAGTTTAGAGTTAAAATTCTTTGCAACTGTATACAAAAAGTTAACTTTGAAATTCGACATGTATGTAATGTATTCTTGTCGGTGGAAAACCTTGGAGATTCTATATTAATTTCTGCTGCCATTTAACGCCCACACACCCCAAATGAATAAAAGTTAGCGCTAACTTTGTCTCCCGGAAGATACGTTAATTAAATTGGCAAAGGCACGCGAAGGTAAAACTTCCTTCGTCCCAGTCCCGGTAATTTGTATTAATTGATACAGTAGAAACAGGCAGGCAGGGTGAACTTTTTTGCGTGCGTGGGTGCGTGTGGGTGTAGACTCTACACAGATCCTGTCATATCTGACCTCCAGAATAAAAATGAAGGTTAAACGTAAAAGATACTAGGAAAGGGTTTCAGTTGGCAATCATCGATTATTTTTGGAGGAAATGGCAGACAATTTTTCCTAAGAATTGAAAAAAAATTGAATTTTCATTTTCTTTTGATTTTTTTGATTTCAGGAGGCCGAAAAAAGACGAGCGAGTTCTGCAGGGAATAGTTCCAGACAAAAGAAGAGGAGTTATGTGACTGATGAAGATACATTGACCGGACAACTCACTAATTTGAAAAAATCTGTGGTCTAAAAAAATATACGTAAATCATCAGCCCCATCCCTTGGCTACCTTCCACATACTACACACCTACATTCCAAACTTATTATGAGGCTGGGAGTTAACTAAATTACTAAACTGGAAATCCATGGAAATCAATCACATATACCTGAGCTTACATACATAAGCTTGAGTTCTGGGTATAAGTATCATGTACTACACCTATTCTTGCCAGTCTGTAAGGATCATACAGTGAAACCTCTGTATAACGATCTAAATTTTTGGAGACTCGTACTATTGAGATTTCACTGTATAGACGCGCGACTAGGAAGTGGCAGGTTAAATCAAATCTACCTAAATCAAAATCATCACCTTTTTCCAAAAGAATGAATGCAAATGACTGATTAGAATCTGAAAAGAATGAATTATGAATAATGTTGTGGTCTGGGAATGAAGATAATAATTCTTTGTGTCGTGTCGTGTCGAAAGAGTACAAGAGAGATTTATTGAAATACAATTAATTAACTATTAATTAATTGCAACTATTGTGTAATGTTACTAATTAATTGGAAATTCAATCCCTCGTAGTACTACATGTGCGTGGGTGTACAAAAAACAGGTGCTAATTTATTATAATTAAAGGTCTTGATATAAATACGGATAAATTGTGTACATAAATGTCGGAAATACTAAATGCCGTGATTGCGAAATTGCGAAAAATATGGATCAGGCAATTACTCGCGGTTTTGTGGTATGTTTTTTGGGATTTTGATGAAGTGACGCCGATGCTGTAAAATTTTGTGTGAGAATATGATATACAGTAAGGTATAAGTGTAAATTTTTGCGCAATCGAGTCTAGTACACATGCATAGCATACTTATGTGCTTGTGCAACAACTTGACCTGACCTCGGCAGTTGTCAAGGTGTGAGGAGAAGATTGCCGAGGCTGATTCTTTCGTCCTAACTTCTTGGTTTCTTCTTTAAAGTCACCAAAAAATGGGGGAGGGGGAGAGTTAGGGCCCAATCTTTTTGGGGCATTCTGCTACGTACCTTACAATTAGACAAATCGTTATCGTTAATCGCATTACCCCCTGAAAAACCTGAATACCTGGGTGAGTTTGTATGAGTTTGTGTCTATTCTGATTATGTCTCGATTTTTTGTCAAATAATTGGGTTCAATTTTCTGTATTTGGAAATTATTTTAAAAAAATGAAAATGAATGAGCCCAATAGATTTTAATACTGTGCTGTGGCTAGAAATTTTTCAACTAAAACTCGGCAAACTTATTTTTGATTTTGAGCAAAATTATTGCAGAACAGAATAGAGACAGAGTAATAAATGGAATTTAATTTTGTAGAGACCACATCGCACAAGGATGTACCTATTACCTATACGTACTATGGATAAATAAATATTTTCTAGAGCTTATTGGCTTATGAAGGAAGTATGGTGTAAAATATTGTGTATCATAAATGATATGAATGAAAACTGATGTTGATATCAATTTACAAATATTAATGTTACTCAAATGCGGAAGCGTAAATATATAAATGGGATTTTTAATGAATCTTCATTTAAAGACAATGTGTGTGCGGCAACAACCAAAAAATGAAACTCTTATTGTAATTATAAATTAATTATAACTAAATTCACTCAGGAGTCCTTGCTTGTAAAATTTAGTGTAATTTTAGTTTGTGTGATTTTAGTACATATGGTTCCTTGTCACAAAATGTAGTAATGTGTTTTGTGTGACTGTCGATTAGTTAATGAATTGTCTTGTTTGTATGGCGATGATTCAAAAGGCATCAAAATATCAGGAGCAAGTTTAATTATTATTAGTTAATATTCTGAACCTAATCTTGTTGTGTAACATATCCTTCAATTGAGTTTAAAAATTAAAGGTCATTAGTCGAAATGGCCGTGTCGGCGTGAATTATTAAGTTTGTCCTTGTGTCGTCAAATCAAACTACTTGATTGTCGTTAGATTCCTTTATTATTGTGCTGTCTCATTCAAATATGCGTGTACATAATTTAATTATTGAATCGCGAGCCCATTCGTGGGTCAGATAGATTAAAACAAATTGTGATTCCACGTATTCTTTAAAAAAATGCACGTAATATAGAGTTTGTAAATGGAACTACGTTGTATAACCTGTAGCTGTAACTGGTGATTTTATGTAAAACAAAATTTGTGTCATTAAATTATGTAGTAATTGAAGATCATTAACTAATGTACGGATGATGATGCACCACTAAACCTTGTGGTTTTGTAACCCTCAAATTTAATTATTTTGATAACCAACGTCGATTATGAGAATAAAAAATTCATGGATCGTATTTATTGTTGAAGAATATTGTGGGTTTGACGTTATTTCCATTTTTTAAATGCTAGGCTAACTTGCAACGCAATTGTAGAAGTTATTACAGCAGTGAGGAGCAAAATGCATTGAAAATACGTAAAAGCAGGTCGCTTTCTTGAATCGGACTTGACAAAATCCGTGAGAAGGATACCAATCTAAGACCCGAAACCCAGACACGGTTTTCCAATTTCCAAGTATTTCACTTCAAGCCTTGTTTACAAAAACAACGATGGAATTTTCCACATTTAATCTGACTCCTGCTTTCGCATGCTATCAACGGCTCAAAGGATTTGACATTTTCTAGAGTTTATTTTACAGTGATCCATAGGAAGCGTGTCATGGTCATGCCATATAAACAAATCTTCGCAGTAGTTTAATGGAGGACCCCGTATCCAGAATTTGGTAAGGATGGACTAGCCTGGGCCCGAATAGAAGCCCGGTCTTTCTCCATTACGCATATGGAGAAAGTGGTGAAAGTCTGTGACATTTGACCATACCGGAATAAATAAAAGCCGGGGGCTCTATTCGGGATTTTACGGTATGTTCTTTGTACTATATGATGTTCAATTCAAGTCACGATTAACATTACAGTTGCAGAATCAGATTCTCAGATTTCTCGTTGACGGAACAATTTCGTTTACCGAAAATGAAAATTGTTCCATTGTTCAGAATGTGATCAATTCTGAGATATCAGTCTCACTACATATCCGGACGAAAAGTCAGTTAGATATTAATTTTTTTTCCGGAGTCCTGAAATCTGGTCAACCATTACTAATAGTAATTTGATTTGAATTCATATTGTTTGATTTGTTGTGTGTTCCTCTGCTGGATTTACCTGACTCAAACACAATTCGAATTCGATAACGAATGTTACTTTGAAGACTAACAAAGGGAAGAAAGATGAAAAATCTTAAGAAATATTCTCAGAACTTATTTTATCTGGAGATCCTGACGAATGCTGGTACGACGTACAATTTCTTGGAGTCTCATTATTGGCATTACTCCTCCAAATAAGACAAAATACTTGTGACAAATAAGTAGAATTTGAAGATGTCGGAGTTGATGAACTCTCTACGTGAAACACTTTGCTTTTGCTGTCTTCCTGGTATATAGAATTCCCAATATCCCAATTTTAAGTGATTGACATGTGTATGCGATAGAAAATTACAGCATAATATCAGATTGCATTTGCAAGGCGCGGAAAAACATTAGTTCATACTAAACTTGCAATGGGAAATGCAATCGTGAGAAGAAAAAACTTTTGGTGAGTACACAAAGCAGAACTGACCCGAATTTCCTGAACGCCAAATCTGAGTTTTGAGAGTAAGGAAAAGAGTTAAACGCTTTCTCCTAGCTGACGAAGTGTGGTAACCAGGTAACACTCGGGTTACATCTTACACCCACAGATTCTTTTTCCAATTCAATAGAAGAAAATGGAAAATCGTTCACTGTAAGTCCTGAGATAATATGTCGAGTTTGGCTGACTTTGGACTTGGGCTCATAAATCAAACGAATTCTATGTACGAATTGAGGGCTATTCTGATTCATCATGAATTACTGGTGTTGAGTCATATTCATTTTTATATTTGAATGGTAATTGCTCTCTGATGTAAAGACTACCTTATACCTATTTGTCTACACTCATAAGTAATTTCCTTCCATGGAAAATCAGGTAGTAAAGCAGATAGACAAGAAATCCTGGAATCACGTGAAGTTTACGTGAAGTCTACATGATTCACCCTTGGATCATTAATATGAAATTCTATGCGCCCATACAATCTCATAAAAAACAATCAACAAATTAGAAAAGAACATAAAACGATGTAAACAACGAGAACGCATGTTATGAATGTTTTCCAGATTTTAATCATCAAGTAATGAACCAAAAGAATATCTCAACAGACAAAATATGTATTCATTTTCGTCCTGAGTTATAATAATTCTCAAGTTTCTAAAGTACTCCAGAGTCCAGTCCAGTCAACAACAACGCACGCTGGGAATTAGACCACATGCTTGCATGGAAGCTCTTGATTATAGGACTAGTGTGAGTGAGTAATAGGATAAAAAAAGTGACTTTCTCTGGAGAAAAATATTATTCGGAAGGAATACATGGTATAAAAATAACAAGGGAGGGTATTCGGATGCGAATTTCAAATCTAATGCATGGAAATCCCTTCAGAATAGCCCAAATTCTGATATTAGGTTTCTTTGATCGCTAGAATTTTTTAAAACTCTTATCGCAGTTTTGTTTTTCCTGTGAACTGCAATTCTGCCAATTCTGGTTCTCTCAATAAATATTAATTTTACATATGAATAGT
>JAQGCB010000747.1:0-18919 GCA_034698835.1 Protaphorura tricampata
ATTACATCGGACTTTTCAATTTAGATAAACTTGCACACCCAAAATTTATCAACTCAATTAAGTTGTATGCTTCGTTCAGTGGGAAAAGAAAGTCCTTTCTTAGGAAAAAAGAAATACAACTAAAATAAATACTACCGATGCGAAATGTTCACCTCAATTTGATATATACAAACCAGAATACTCTATATATATATAGTTTTCTCCATATTTGTGTACGTCTCTATTCACCTTACTTTCTCCTTGCTCCGCAGGGCAAATTTGACTAGTTAATTCTGAAAATAAAATCACGACCCTCTAATTATTTGTTAGAATTCACTTAATTGTAGAGGAGCTGTGGGAAGTCAGAATTTGACAGATCCTTTGTGGGAATCCTTAGTAATCCCTTCATGTCCTTTGCCCTCCAGATTTAGTTTTACTCTAATTTAGAAGCCCCGACGAGAAACCTGGCTGAGAAAGTAATTTCCACTCTAGACCAGTTTCCGTCAATCCTAACTTGTGTGGTTGGAACCTATGGTGTGACCTTATGCTGGTTGTTCATTACAGGGTGGTTCAAGAGAAACGTTAGCTGTATAACTCAACCAAGCAAGCCAAAATTACATTGAACATTTCTTAGAATGAATATTTTTTACTAGACCACCCTGTACATATCTTTCTCATCCACTTTACCTTCCTGGCTTTAGCTGCTTTGAGGTTTCCACTGATTACGAGCTTCATATTTATGTGCCCAGCACAGCTCTGGGCTTGGTTTTCCAATTTTCACTTTCACTTTGAAAACTCGTAAGTGAAAGATGTGGAGTCATAGTTCTAGACGTTCTAACCCCCCTTTGAAGTTCTAGAAACACTATTAGAGAAATCCTTCAGAATGATCTCCTGTCTTCTTCATAGGGCTCAAAATTACTACACATTCATGAAGAAATGGAGAATATGAATCTTACACTACTACTACTACTTTTACGTAGGGGACTACTACTATTACTCCACTCCTGAAATTTATATTAAGTAATTTCTGTCTTGCGTATGTAGTTTGTCGACTACATCTGAACAAAAACCAATTTTACTATGAATTCCTTTGAGATGATTCAGAATTTGAGAATTTGCTACGGGGTAATATTTTACATTAGCTTATTAACTCATTGGCCCAATGACCTCTAGTGTGTGTGATGCTTCACATTTAAAATCTACTCCCTCATCCAAAAATCAACGACAGAATTTATACAAATACAAATATAGAACTATAATTGTTTCCGAATCCAAGGAAAAGCTAAATTAATTGTAATTTCAATTAGGGTGACTAATAAACACTCTATTGTACATAGAGTTGTATGTCAAAACCATTCAACGTGGTACTTGTAAGTTTAATTGAGATGAGTCACTTCCATTGTCTTTCTCATGTCTATGAAGTGGACCACCCACCCAACCATCCGTCCATATAAATAAGTGTGTATGTGTGTGATTGTATTGTAGTATCTGATTGGACGTATGAACGTATGATGATGGTTTCTCTTCCCTATTACTCTTTGTTTTGTGTCAACGTAGTTGCTGGCGTCAGCTGAACAATAGGATTTTAATTCAATCCAGACTGACTCCTTTATTCAAAGTCAATGTATTTTACAATTCATGTTGATACTACCATGGTCTAGATTTAATTTGATTTTCCTTAGTCGATCCGCGACCTGTGTCTACGTATTTGAAGGCAAGCCTAGCCTGAACCGTATCAATTAGGTACAGTACAAGGAAAGCAAGCAGTGCAAATTTATGTGCATTTCCAACTCATATAACTACATTGGTTCAATGCAGTCCATGTTCCTTGTACAGATTTAACAGAAATCATTTGTAAACGCCGTGTTACGTCATGATCTCCTCAGTAGGAATTTTTAAAACACACTCATTCGAATAACTTTGCCAACAGGATATAACGCACTAACTCAGAATACAACTTTTTCGCAAATAAATATTTTCTATAAGAAAAGGTCGGAATGTAAGACTGGCAAGGCTATGTTCATTACTGAGTTTGCTTTTCTGACGCATTAATTGTTTTTCCCATGTACTGTACGTACGTGTCGTTCTAGTATTACTGAATGTATTTTGACAACAGAGAGAGAGAGAGAGAAGAGAAAGCGGAGAAAGTTATTGTTGAGGGAAGTAGAGAAAGAAGGGTGACTTGGATCCAAGATTACTGTACGTCATTAGTTTCTTTGGGAATATGTCGGAGTGAAGAAGGTGGACAATATTTCGTGGACTTTCTCTCTATCGGATAGACTACATACGGTTCATTCATTTCCATCCGATCCGGAGACCCTGTTGTGCTCTACTGTGGCTTTTACTGGAGAGAAAAGAGAGAAGACTCATGTCATGACAGAACTGCGATCCATTAGAGATTTATTACATTTCTTCGACGGTGACTATCGCCTCCCTCTCCTTTTCTTTCTTTCTTTCTTTCCAGTCAGTCAAGTCACTCACTAGTCCAGAGTCCGTCTCTGTCTCTGTCTCTCTATGCTTTTGTTTGAAGAAGAACTATTCCACTACTGTACAGGGTCCCTAACATATAACAATTCTCACAACTGTACTTTAGGGGTCAAAATGTAGTGAATCTCCTCCCAGTGTTCTAAATTTTATTATCTAATTTCTATTCCTTAAAACTGAAATATAACTGAATTTTGCAATAAAAATTGAACAGACGTAGGAATATAAAAAGGGCCGGAAAATTTGCCAAAGTGCCACATTTATATGAACATGAAGAAGCTATTTTGGCTGAAAACTGTTAATCGCAAAATCATGTACATATTTGCTACCCTGTACTTTCTTTACTTGGTTCTTCTTCCAAGCCCTATTATTTATTTGCTCTTTCCAAACCCCAAATGATAAATCTTTCTTCATTTGACTAATAGAACTAGAAGTAGTAGTAGTAGTAGTTCAGTGCGGTGCAAATGCTGTTCCTCGGGAACGGGGCGCGCACGAGAAACTAATATCCTTCTGGGAAATCTCATGCTCTCAAATGCAATTTGTTCTTTTTATATTCCAAAACTTTCTCAGACTCAGCCCCGGCTGCTTGCTGCTTCTTTCCTTCTGCACAAGGAAAACCCTTTTTTACCCTTGTGGAATAGGAAGGACGTGAACGCTGTGTAAACAATTAATGGCAGACATGCAGTTTCAAACGCAATCAGTTTATACTTCCATTTCTTCAACAAGGATTTTTAAATGTACAGACAAACAATAGAATTAACTGATCGATTTAATTTCGATTAGCGGAGTTGACCATAGCCCAGTAGAGAAAAGCCTTCTTAGATGCATTATCGGCCCAAATACCGAACAACTAATCCCGTTGTTATCGTAAGCTGTGCAAATAAAATTTGACAGCTCCACCATTTAAAAATGCTTTCAGAAAATACCACACTGACAGACAAGCATAATTAAAAAATTATACGTAAATGTTTGACCTACTGAAATGTTTACATTTTACCTCGCAAGTGTTTACATTTTTACCCTACTCCTACAGTTACTTGTATTTTTTCAATATCTTTCTTGGGTATATACTTTTCGTTGGAATGAGTAATGGAGAACGGACAGAGGAAAAACATGTAGCTTGTATGTACTACTTCCTGGACTCACTGGACTTAAGAGTGGACAGTACTTTTATCTCAATGTGTCAATTGGGGAGGCGAGGGGGTCTGAATGGATGAATGAGTGGGAATGAAAGAATGACGGATGGAAAATCTACAGAAACACCATTAATTTTCTCGACGGCTGGTTGCTCTTAGAAATTGTATGGTTTCTTCCGTATGGTACATGTACATGTAGTACTATACGTATGTTATATGGAGAGTTAGCTCCTGCCTGCCTGCCCGTCAGGCTCAGAAATTGAAAGCTTCTTAATACGATCAAAGTAAACTTTGTAAAGACAGTCTGATAATGCTCTGAAAGTAGCAGTACATTACATAGTCGTAATAGTCGCACGTAGCGTAGTAGCCGTAGCCACCCTAAATATTCCATGTCCTGTGCACTTTGGACCTGTACCTGCTTAAGACAGCTTTCACTTTGTATATCATGTGGATTATGTATGATAGATGAAAATAAATGTTGAGGCAAATACATAACATGAACAACCAGGGATTGAACACGTGTTGTTTTGAGTTCAACTCAACGTCTACTAATAAATTGAGAGCACAATAATGGTAAGGAAAGGAAAGCCAAGGAAAGGAACACATACATCCACAACATCAGAGTACGTATGATCATCATTTAGTGTGCTTCAAACTGTCATAAAAATCTTCAACTTCTAAAGAGTAATTTCAAACCATCAAATCCCACTTGATTGTACTGCACGACTTTATGACTATGCCATTAAATCCTAAAGTAGGACGTTTATATTATGAGGGCGAGAAATAAAATTTGAGGAGATAAAATTTCGAAATTACTTCAAACTACGTATTGTCCTAGTTATTCAGAGTCAAAATGTATGGTATGAAGATTCAGACTGCCTGTAGTAAATAAAGCCGTATCCCTGATCACATGAGTCCAGCGACCTCATAGTTTAGAAGATAGACGTAGAAAATTACTATGTATAAATATAAGAAATAGAAAAGTACAAAAATAGTTATTACACAATGCCTGTCTGTCTATCACAGAAAGGTCACTCAACCATATTGTCTTCAAATTTGCGTCATTCATTGTATAAGGATATTTTTGTCATTTCAGATTCTGTGATGTCAATGAAATGAAAAATGATGATGTTCCAGACACACAGACACAGAGACACAAGGAGAAGAAAAAAAATCTCCCCAGGTGGTTAATACACATTTCAGAGAACTGAAGAAGACTGAAGACGTGCGATGGACTTGAAGTGAAGACTTACTTCCGCTGTTGTCTTTGCAATCATCTGCCCGTGGCATATTGTTGAAAACACAGCAGCGGTCTAATTTTTCCAAAATCTGTGTTCTCTACAAATAAAAGCAGGAAAAGTTTGCTTTGCTATGTACGTACGTACTGATTGTGAGTGCTGACGAGGAGTAGTGCCAGTAGTCCAGTAGAAACCTCTAGAAAACAAGAAAATTGACTTTCTCCTTGCCTTGAAAAAAAAAACCAATAGGATTTCACCTAAGCCGTAAACCACTAAATTTCCACAATGAAAAGAGAAAGGAGTCAAGTCAATGAATCAACCCATGAAAAGTCTTGTCTACCCCGTCCCCAGCTTTCTTTCACGCTAATTTACTGATTCCAATTTCCTTCCATGGAAAATCATGATTTAGTATCTCGACGGGTTTAACTTTCCAATCCGATTCGCACACAATCAATCCATTTACAAGTAAATGAGTCAGCAAATTTCTTGAGTATTGGCGGAGTTGCCTTTCCGTATAGACAAGAATATACGGCTCAGTATTTTACCTTAAAAATGTACAAGGCTAATACGATTAATACTCAAAAGAGCAAAATTTAGACTAAATCGTATATAAATATATACAACAAATTCTTCACTGATTTTGTATTTTCACCAACTTTGGTTTAAAGTACAAGCATGGGAATGTGGACTCTGTTATGCGTACCCACCCATACATTTTCTAGTACATTGGGTGCTTTCCCCAAGCCCTCATTTCCCTTACATCTTAATTATACCGACAAACTTAGACAAATAACCACTCACTCTCCTTCCCATTTCTCTCACACTGTACGTACACTCACTACACTCCCAAAAACCCTACAAGCAAAGCTCTACAAAAATCGACAATCCAATAAATTCATTTCCTTCCACCCTTTCCCTTGCTGCCTTGCCTTGCCTTCCTTGACTTCATGCTGGGCAACCAGGCGTCGGCTACCCTCCTAACTCAATCCTAGAAAAAAAGTAACCTCGAATCACATTACGAAGCCCTTGTAACCAAATCTCACGCCTTGCTGCCTTTTGTTTTTCCTTAATGCATTCATTCACCAAATTCTCTCTCTCTCTCCTTCCCACACTACACCCTCCCCACAAATCCTTTTCCTTACGTAGTTTATGTAGTTTGTCCAAAAATCCATGCATGCAATGGATAAATGCAACGTACGAGTGAGTACACTCCAAAAATAAAAGTAAACTTTTGTAAGGGATGGTATTTGGGTGTAAAATATTGATCAATTGCTAAAATTGGCCACAAACTTTTCAGGATTAAAATTTTACATTCTAAAACTTTCCCTTGTTAATTTACCCATGCTCATCTCATCTCATCCGCGTGCCATCCATATATATTTCATATGAACAAATCTGAAGAGCTCTCTACACGCACCTAATTTTATGTTCCCCATCATCATCTCTCAGCCCAAATGGACAACTAAATAGTCTGTTGAAAGGAATGCAAGATGAGGACTGGATTTTGGCTACGACTACGACTACTGTACTACAGCTACAGCTTGGGCTTCTCGTCCCACGGACCGAACCGCCGGATGAATAAATTCCAACCAGTCATAAAAATAGGAAGTAAAAACGTAATAGTTAATCAGGTTCTAATTAAAATGCATGGCGTGACCCATCCTTACGTTCGCGTAGGGTAGACAGACTATGGCATGGTTTCCCTGCTTCCCTGCCTGCCTGCCTGGCTCAGCTCAAGAACCACCGGGATTTTGGACGAGAAAGCAAATACGGACGGAGGAGTACTTTGGGTGAAAACTTTAGTGCTTGATACTGGAGAAAGCGACCCTTACGTTTACACACTGGAGAAAGTACGTATAAGGTGGTTCATAATAATTTTTCTAGGGACTTTCACTCTGTCGTGGTCAAAATGTTCAAGTGAAAAATTCTCTCCACAAATTACAAGGTTTTATTCAACACATTTTCTTAAGACACCGATTTTGTTATGACGTTATGAACCACCCTGTGTACTAACCACTATAACCAGAATACGACATGCAGGGTATAAACGAGGACTGAACTGACTCTGTTGGGGCTGCTGAGATTACGGAAAAGGGAAGAGAGTAAAAACCCAAAAGGCTATAAAATAAAAGAAGTAAACCTACAAAAGTTAGCGTGGAGTAAATGGGACATCCAGGGATACAAATATGATTGCATCGCATTCGCATTCGCATTGCATTCTAAGCATTCTACTACTACTACTTACTACTACCTTCCCAAATACTACGACCACGTCTATGACTACCCACTTTTACATTTCCCAGAGTTTCGGAGACAAAGGTATTATTCCGGCTGATACTGGGACTTGGGACTTTTAGCTTCATAGTATGGAACCAGCCAAAATACCAGAGACTGAGACTCAGGATAGGACTATGATTCAGGATTCTAACGGATGAATGAATGGAATAAGTTTATGTTTCCTCGTCAAACGAAATAATAAAATATGAGGGAGTCAGGGAGTTGTGGTATGGAGTAATGGCAGTGTCGGTTCTAGGAGTTCACGTGAGCCAGAGTAGCCAAAATTTCCAGGGCCAGATATAAAAGCTATACCAAAATGTAGGGTTTGCAAAATTTAAAAAAAGAATGCCTTTTCTGATGAAGTAGCGTATTTCTACTTTGTGGTCAATTATCAATTTTTATAAATGGGACATGGCCCCGTTGGCCAAATATCCTAGAACTGCGGCTGGTGTATGAGTCTAACATGACTGGGGACAACTTTCACCCTTGAGACTTGACTTTCACCAACATAGAAACTACTACATATGCAATGCGCCATGGAATATTGATAGATAATTTTGAAGCTCATTACCTTTATCCTGGCTGCATGGAATTTCTGATTCTTCTCCGAACTTTTGGATGAGCCGAGGAAACATAAAAATCAAGGTTTTTTTTCTCTCTCTTCTTCTCCTTCTCTCTCCCTTCCTTCTTCTATCTCAAGTCATAAATAAGTAGAACAAAGCATAACTCAAAATTGAACACAGCACGCCATGGCACAGGCATCATGCCTGCATACACGCAAGGAAAAAGCCCAATCCGAACAACCAAGGAAAAGGCACTCAACTTTGACTTTTGGCAATGGAATTTCAGAGTAAGCTCTCCCCGGGGGGAAGTGACATGAAGGCAATATACTTGAATATTATATTATATCTTCGTGTCTGTGCTGTGTACTGTGCTCTGTACTGCTGCGTCCTGTGTCTGCCTGCCTGCCTTTTCCTCCCAAAGTACGAACCAATTTGTAAGTGACTGCATGCTGATGCTTCCATGCATCTTTCGACCTCTACGATTTTTTTTACAGTATGTTTGATATTGCCAACTATTGATCGTTCCAACAATTCTACTCACTATAACTACCTCAGAATATTTTAAACCTAGTTTTATGGAGAAAAAAATCAAAGGATATCGTTTAAATGCAGGTAATTTCAGAACTATCCGCCCTGAGCGAATGTGTGTTGTCTATTTACCTCCGCTATACTTCACATACTACCACCGGTTCTAGCATCTACTGCAGTTTTCAAGAGAAATCTGAGAACTGCATCTCAACACTGCACTGCACTCGCGTGCAGTCCAAGATCCCAAATAAATAATAAAATTTAGTAGCACTCAACGAGATGGGCGTGAATCTCTTGAGAGCCTTAACTTGTTCGAGTCCTTAAAAATTGTGGGAGCCAATTAATTGAAGGGCAATGAAGAAGAAACTAAGGTTAAAATCACCATTTGAGTCTTGAAAGTACTTAAGTGTAACGTAAGCACTTGTGAGAGATCTCTAGCGAGTAATTATAAGGAAAAAGGAGTAGAGACTGTTTTACGTACGTAACGTACGTACGGTTTTGGTTTTAATGCATTTACATCATAAATTGTGTAATGAACAAGGGGAGAAGAGAAAATAAATTGAGTCTGAGCCAAATGAAGATGAAGACAAATGTTAATTTTTACAAGAACTTTGGATACACTTCAAAATAGAGAGTAGTAGAGAATTTTTTTTCTCTCTCTCTTCATTCCATCCTTGTCTCGGGCTGTGAACGACTGAGTATTTTTCCAAACATTAGGTCCAAGGACTCGAATCATTACTCTTAGTTTGAAGAACAACAGAGGTGATTCTTTTTCTCCCTCAGTCGTCACCATTCTTAAACATTCTAATTTAGTTCAAAGTATTGACGTTCCCCGTTCTTCTCTCTCTTAAACGGCACCTTTGAAGTTTTGCAAGTTGAAGTTTACGCCATGACAGAAGAGAAAAGAGAAAAAATATCTCAAATGGATTCGGTTGTGTTATTTGGAACACATGGAGATCGGATCGCGGTGTACGTACGTACGTATGCGTATGCCGGGTCGTGATAAATGAAGGATGTTTGGAAATGCTGGAAGGAATGTGTTCACGAGGCTGTCTGGAAATTGTCCGCCTCACGCTGGAATTGAGTTGAGTACATCAACGCACCTAACAAATGCCAAAAACTCCCTATTACAATACAACGCCCTTACATTTCCACATTGACAAATCACCCTGACTCCCGGAGATAAGTTCCAGACATATTGGATAGAATTGAGTCAGTGCTTCTGCTCTGCTGTGTGCGCTAAAGCCATATACACATGGAGCCACTGCCACTGCCACACACTTCAGAGTCAGAGCATTACATGAGACAAGGAGATTTGAAATTGTAAATGTAATTAGTGGAAATTGGCTGGCTCTATTTCCTGAATTCCACTCTTGTAGTTAATAGGAAATTAGCTTCCTAGATGGATGTTGACAGAGAAATTACCTCATTCATTACGTAGTCGTTTTTACTACAAGGCACACACTCCTCAATTCGATTTATTTCTAACTTCCCTCAAATCGGTTTAAAAATCTAAAATCCGAAACCAGTAAACGAATGATCAAAATCAAATTGTCGATTTGTTCGTGGTACATTCGTGTACACAATTATAAATGCCGGAAAACAACACTTCTGTAAATTCTAGATTGAACTTGATAACGTGAACCGAAATGATGCAGATTTGAATCTTCAAATTGTAGTCGCTTTGCTAATTAGAAACCGGAAATACACCTGAAAGACCAAGCGTGGCTAAGAAATTTGGACCCTAAAAAGGCTGTGCGCGACATCATACAAAGTCTCTTAAATGAATGAAGAAATATCAGCAAGCCGTCCTTTCGTTCTCTCGACAGTATTTTCAACAACTTCGCATTTCTTACACAATCTCGACACCACTGAATTATTAGAATACTCTTTATTTGACAAAAGCTGGCAAAAACTTAGCAAAATATTTTCTTGTTGAATTGACATAAAGAATTTCTATCTCGATCAATGCTGTACAAAGTATTTCCTCATACTTCCCGAAAACAGTAAACAATCCATTGTACTATCTTGTGTGTACAAGTTCATGTACGCATTTGAAAAGATTTTCACCCAGTTTCCATAGTTTTAGCTTGACACGGTGGTACGGTTTCTGACGAGAAATAGAAAAGAAGAAGCAATAGCAATGGCAATAGCGATACATAGAATTTTCCATACAAGTTGTTAGCCGAATACTGCATGACTACAAAGATTCACTTGGAAGTATAAGAATACTAGGCTACAACGTACATACAAAGTACAAGACCTTTCTCACAATTTAATAGAATCCCTGGAAGTGAACCAACCAAGGAAGAGTTTTTGGGAGCTAGATGTGAAATCCTTTCCCCATTCTCCATACTACTACAAGATGCGGACGACGACCATGGAAGAGAGTCAGGCAAGGTTCTTTTGGCCATGATAGGAAAAGGTGATCGTGACACAAATCGTGATGAATAGCCCTCGTGCCATAAATTAGCACACGATTAAGGAACTCTCGCCGAAGGTCCCTCCTCTCCTCTTTTCTCCAGTATCTCTCTCCAGTAGTGCTCTCTCTGATCCTCAACCTCGTAAATCCTTATGACAATCTCAAACCAGTCAACCTTTTACCTTCTCATTCTTCACTCTACTCTCCCACCAACTTAACGTTCATCTAGATTTTACTTTTGGCCTAGCATCCGTAGCCGTACGTACACACTATACTCCGGACCAGACTTCTTCTTTTCTCCATTTTTTGCTTAACACTGTATAACTCTATACACTTCTTTTGGCAAGGGAGATTATTCAGAAGATAATTTCAGATTAGGGTCGTGGATGAACGCAGTGTCCGATATATTCCTTATTTACACAGACTAAAGAATCCATGTAAAAATTATTTGGGTCTGACATTTGTGAACATTGAAAAAATCTCCCTTGTGAAAGATGCATTAGATTATTTCTCCCCGTCGTGCCTTGCCTTACCTTACCGTCGAAAACTTGCTAAGGTTATTTTCAAATTGCCAAGCACATAAATCCTCACACCTTCAAGACTCCGAAGACTCCTTGTCATCACCATACAACGCAATAATACAAATTCATTCTGTCTCATTCAACCGAAGCGAATCTAGTCCAGATCAATGAACTTTTAGTATTACTGGGATATATTATACCCTTCTGAGTGTATAAATTTTATTCGACTGACGACTACGACTACACTACAACTTCAACCCTCTGATTTTCTTCTTCTTCTTCTTCTGTCCTGTGCATGTCCCTGTACATAACATGAACATGGAGTCAAAGGGAGGAAGAATAATGGACTTTTGTGTAAGTAGACTTTCGTTGTCTCAATTTACGCGACGTGAGCGTAATTTATGTAGAATTTTTATTAAAGACCTTTGACTCCATTACTTATGTACGTACAGAGTCCATTCTACGCACGCTACATATGTACATACATATGCTTCATGGGGTAAGAGAAAATTGGACAACCAATTCGTTCTTGCGTTCCAAAGACTGCGACCGACCGACCGATCGGCCAGGCCACATGACAGAAGAGTGAGTTTTATGGGAGTTTTCTGTCACACGATGGACATTGGACACTTTCGACTTGGACTTCTGATTTTTTTTTCCAATATGTGTAATGTGTACGACGAACGACCTACCTGCGTTCCATTCCAACTTTCGTTTTCCAGTTTACGGTTACTAACTCAAAGTCACTTGTCAATCTGGAAAGCCTTTTAACGGGAGTAATTGCATCCAAAAAAGAAAAGAAGAAGAAAAAAAACCTCAAGTCCATAAATCAGTCCAACCAAACCTGGTTTTTCCCCCCATTATGCCTGCATTCGACAACTTTCTGGGCTAACACGTCCAAGTGTCGAACTCAATGAGAAGACGACTTGAGACAAAAAAGAAAGTTTTTTTTTCTCTTGCTTCTTCTCCTCCTTCAGAGATATCATATCTTTTAAATCCATATTAAATTATTCCCGTGGAAAGACTTATTCTTTTTCCGACGCGGAGAAATTTATGGGGACAATTCCTCTTCAGATTCTGCCAACACCTGCACCTTAGAGTCTTCCAAAAACTTTTTTTTTCCTCTTCCAAGAAATATTATATGTATGGAATGTTTTGGCGACACCGTGCTAAGGCTGCCATGCTTTGGCTTCGTTTCAGAAAATTCCAGAAAATTGTGTCTTGAAATTTGTTCAATTCGTAGACGAAAACAAGAGGTGACATCGGCAACACCTTATCGAAAATGTTGAGAAGGTATTTGGCAGCAATTTTGATGCCCAATTAATGCGACCACAACATCATGTCTGTGTTATAAGGACTAACGTTGCCGGAAATCTATTTGTGCGTCTGAATTTATCCTATCCATACAAAAACAAACCATTTCTTTACGTACACACATAAGTGATCACATTTATAGAAAACAAAGCAATACAATTTTACTTCCGCCTAGGTTTGTCGCGTTCTATTCTGTTGAGATACGCCCACGTCTATTTACTCCTATTGTGAGGAAGTTTAAGTTGAAGCTGTAAACCTACATTCCCATTTTGGAAACAAATACTACGTACGACGTACACAAACACATAGGAAAATATACGCGAAAATACACTACACACATACATCGCATGTTTGTTTCAACAATTCCCTTGTGCTGTGCACTCACAATGAAGCTGAGCTTGCTGGGGCTGGAGAAACTTAGAAAAGTTTCTAATATTGGGGTAAATACTCTCTGACAAGGAAACTTGTGTTATGAACTCAAAAAAATTGACTCAAAGTTTACGCAATAACAATAAACATGAGAGTTACATGTAGTGGAAGGAAAAATACATACACAAAGAAACAGAACAGAACTGGAAGAACAACTTGCCAGTAAACAAAGCACATTCCTTCAAACAATCCAAATCCAAAGGAAAAGCAAAACCGGCACGAGGAACAATCTAGAACGTTAGAATCGAAGTCTACTCTAACAGTGTAACAGTCTAACCCAGTTTGCTTTCTTTTACACTATGTGTTTCTTTTTCAAAATAATATGTTCCAGAGATTTTAAAATATAAAGTCATTTAAATCTGTCCAGTCCTAATTCAGTATTAGGTTATGAGGTGAGCTGGAATTGAACCCAGGACTTAATAGAATACTATCGCCGAAAAATTGAGGAACTAAACCACTGCGTTTAAATTTTTGCATATCCTGGCACTGCACTGGAGATATTATTTAATTTTGCAAAATACCGGTAACAACCTTACAACTAGTTCGGAATTTCTATAGTGTACATGCATTAATGGAAGAACGAACAAGTCAAAGTTCACCCGGGTAATTTTACGTATACAAGAGTAAAATAGAAAAAAAAATCCAGAGTACTTCAAGAAAAACCCGGTCATTAATGATTTTCATTCATTTGATCGGGTGAATTTTTCCACTTCACTCTAGTGTATTGTTCCGGTAATTTCTCTTTTCCAGTTCGAAAACTGTAATTAGATTCGTGCGTGTATCGAGCCATGCATTCCCACTCCAGTGCGGGCCCACGACGCAGAAAAAGAAAAAAAATTGAAAGTTTCGTAGTTTTCTAGAACGAAATACCTAGTTCGATTCGTCTGGATGAAATGAAGGAATGTAAAGTCAAGTCTGGGGTATTGGGTTGGGTACATTACATTGCCTTACATTACATTGGGATTGGGATGTTGAAAGTGTAGTGTAAGCAAACAGAACTGGGGGTATATTTAGAAGTTTAAGCGGCTTCGACTTCCTAGGCTGCCTTCGTTTGGGTTTCACGTTTTGGAGTGAAACTAAACCAATATTGAAAGTCAGATAACCTCTGACATGGTCTTCACAAGAAGTAATCATTTTCCACGTATCTACTACTCTCCTTTCTATTACTCTCGTCCCGTCCGTCCTCCCTTCAAACTACGTTTCATTGAATCCTCAAGAAGAAAATCAAACAAGGAGAAAATGCGCTAAGCTTAGACCATATGTGGGGAACATTACATACATATGTATGTGTTTGACGAGGAGAATTAGTGTACGCTTACCAAAAGATCAGAAAAAATATGTCCAAATCAGTTGCGCCCACAGAAAATATGTACTGCAGGAATAGCAAGCTAAAAAATGTCGAAATAAATTTGATTTTTAAATTCTAAAAGTACACATTAATTTGTACAGCTTGGAAAATTCAGCTACTTTCCATATGGTCTACAGAGAAGAGCCCCTCGCTACCAAATAACCACCAGGACCACTATTCTGTGTAAAACCGACGACGACTAACCTCAACAAAAGAAATAAAAATGAGTTTACTACTACTCTCGCTATCCAATAAGTTGTATGTACTGTTTTGAAATTTTGGCCAGGCTGATGGAAACATTAACTTAGATTTTTATCCTTGTCGACCAGATGCAATTTCACGACCGCTAAAGAATTCTAGCAGGACTCGTCAGACCAGACCCATATTTATTTTCAAAGACGAGATGTAATTTCGCAACCGCTGCCATTCCTTCTCCTGAAATCCCGACTCTTCCATTGTTCTTCCAACTTTAATATGTATTCGTCGTCGTAATGACTCGTATTATGGGTTCATGGTTCAATACCAATATAAATTTTGGAAACTTTATGAATTGTAGAAAATTACATGGTCTATTCTATTCATTGGATCTCAGAAGAAGAAGTAAAATGTAGTCACGGACAGCTACAAAACTATAATACGTACTACTTGAACTCATACAATGTACAATGTGGACGTGGGGACATGAATGATTTAATGGGTCTTATTTATGACATGACACGACTTGCTCTTTGTTCCAAAATATTACACATCTAACAATAGATTTACTTTCCTATTCCTTCTAACCACATAAGTTTATTATCTTTGGGTATAAAATGTATGTATGTATGTATGTATGTATGGGTCGTTTTACAATAGTACTCGTACACGTACACCCACGACACCGTCTCAAGTTTCACGTCTAGTCTAGTCTAGCTAGCTACTTCTACTTCTACAACTCTGCAACATGTTTTCTCATTGTTAAAATTTGTCGTAAAACCTATTGTAAACTTCCGTAAGTGCCTCATTGTGGAAGACTTTGGTCTCTCACTCTCTATGCACGTACGTACGAGAGAACGTTTTTGTGTAAAAGGAGAGGTTTTCGTTTTCCACTACTACTACTATGGATGGACATATTTTAGACCCTGATATTTGATTGGATGACTCGTTTTTATTGAAAAGTTGATTGAGGACTCGTCCCCATACAAGAGGACGACGAAGGAGTAAAGAAAGTAAATGGTGAAAGTAAGTTAGAGTGAACTTTCCCTTCGTTTCTCTCTCCAGTGCAGTCGTCCTCGTCGTCTTCTTCACTTTATACTTTTGGAAAGGGCTGCTGCTGTGAAACTTTCTTACATGGGTGGATTTCTTGCAATTTCATCCGTACATTAAGTTGACAAGAGTTGTGGGTTTGAGAAGAAGACGGCTCTTTCTAGTTTTTGCTTCTCATTCACCATCATATGTTAGAGACGATCCAGGGCATACAAGGAGAAAGTAAAGGAGTGTGGAAACAAATCGTGGTACTTTAGATTTAGAACAGTGAGAGGAAAAGCCTAAGTGTTTAAAATATCTCAAAGGAGCTAGAGCTGGACTAATAGTCACGTATTAGAAAAAAGACGTATTCCAGTCAACGATCTAAGTTTGTTTTTAGTTGTCTCGTCTAATTGGAAAAACTATCACGCTTTCATTGGTTGTCTTATATGTATTCCATTCCATCTACATATGATGATATTCATGCTTTGCTCAATATGCTGTTATACTTCGCAGGAATCTCAATCCACATATTTCTTACAATTTTGTAGAATGTGATGAACGATATTTTTAAACGTCTTGACTGACTCAACCTAAGGATGGTACCCCTAGCAGTAAGAATAATTGTAAAATCGACAATCACAATTGCTATTTAACCTTCAACTAAACTATGATATGATGGCTACTTTTAGCACAAGAGCATCGCAAACTGACTTAATTTGGTACTTAATATTTTGTAACGCTAAAATTACTTCCGGTAACAAATGAAATCACAAAACCAACTTTACAAAAAAGTAATCTAAGGTCTGGTAATACATATAAAAGAAATATACTCACTGCGTCAAATTGAAATAAATAAATTCTCCGCATTTTTATGTACATAGGTTTTTTGAAGAGTACGTACTAGAAACTCAAGCTACCCTTCAGTGAGCAAGACAGTACAATATGGTAATTTGAACTGTTGTATGAATTTCAGTGACTCTTGACAGTCTAAAAAAAAGGCCGGGGATCCTGTTTCCTGTCGTCCGTGTCCCTCGGCTGTAACATAACCAAAGAAATAAATGGAACTAGCTTGGAAAGAAGTTCATGTTATGGAAAAGATGATCTTCCGTCATCCATAAGCAATTCTTAGCCCTTTAGACCTTCGAGCCAACAAAGCTGTCTTCAATACTATCTGGTAGGAGTATATAATGGGAAAAGATCTTTTACACAAGTTTTTCCTTCAAAAGAGAAACATAGATTATCAATGTGAGTCAATGAAATTCAATGAGTCGGTATGACGTGAAGAGGGGAGAGAGAAGGCATTTTCTTATATCAAGAAAAAGCCCATGGACCCCGGACAGACCCGGAAAACGTATGAGGAGAAAAAGACGACAGCAATAATTTGCCAAAGTACCTCAAGCATTAGAAAGTAAAGGTAGTAATGGTAATAGAGTAAATGTAGAAGGAAGTTCACGAATGTGTGTTATTCTCCTTCTTGAGACGATTTTATGGCTTTCACAGCAATAATCTTTGATAAATGGTCACACATTCGATTTTCACTACATTCAATTGCGACCTTTTCTTCTTCTTCTTCTTCCCACTACTCAAAACTTTCATACTCTGACTCCGTCCGACCCGCGCGCGGAGGAGCTAGCTCAAAGAACTTCCTCCCTTCCTTTATCATTCTAATATTATCAGAGACCATAAGGACGGAAGGGAAAACATTCTCATTCTCATTGCATTGATTTCTCTCCTACAAGACCACCAAACTTTACCTACACATCATCATTTTATATCCATGACTTCAAAACTTTAAAATATGTCTGAGTAATTAAAATTATAACTGCCGAGGGAGAACAAATTGAATGTAAAATTTAGATCATGAAAGTTCAAGCATTCACAATTGATGCCTCGTTTCAAATTCACTGATCAGAAAATTATTCAATGGTTACTGGTTTCTCCTAGTACTGAATTTTATGTACCCCACCTAGTTAATTTCACTAAATTCGACATGTCAACCAATTTCACCAAACCAAAAAAGCAAATATTAATCTAATTGAAGCGCTAAACATATGTAAAAAAAAATATTTGGAATCAGATGAGTAAATTTACAAGTGGATCCAATATCTTTAATGGAAAGTCAAAGTTATGTATGTAAACCCACCCGCCCACATTTTCTATCCTTCCTTTCCTTTCACATACCAGTTACTACGTTACGTTACGTTACGTTATACACACACTCAAGTTTTCCATAATTCGAATAAACTAGTAAGATGTCCAATAAAGTGAAACTTGTATGCAAACTTTGGTGAACAAACCTTTCATTTCTAGTTGAGTGCCTTGTGAGCACACACATTTCTCCTTAGCTAGCTCCTCTGTCGTCGTCATTCTATTCTTATTCTTATTCCTATTCTTATTCCTATTCTAGGTTTTCCTGTTAAGAGTATGGGTTATACTACTACCACAGTCGTCGTCGACGTCGTAGTCGTGGCAGCAGCACAACTGAAAAGTCAGTAGAAATCAAAGAAAGAAAGGTTGCAGACAACTTCACTTAATTAATGTAGCGTGAAGAGTTTTAAAGTAAAAGTTGGTGGAAGGGAGAAAAGCAGTACGTACGTATGTACTGTAGTAGTGAAAGCAGGCATGGGCATAGGCATGGGCATGGGATGACATGGACTCAGGCTTATATATTTTATAATGGAAGGAAGTCGAAACTCTGGTAGATTGAACCGCGTCGTCCTTCCTCGCCCTCTACTTCTACAGCTACTACAGAGAATACAACCAAGGAAACATCACTACCACCACTATAAAGAAATATATGTAAGATAAAGTGACTAAGCCTAAAAACTCTAAGATGAGATGGGTTTTGTCGTCGAACAAGAGAAACACGAAGACGGATGACATCCTTTAGATCCCCTCAACAGTACTCGTACGTACGTACGACCGACGAACCAACGAATTTTCTAAACTATACACGCGTACGACGAAGAGGAGACGACTACTCTACCATACACAACTTTCCCATACTCATATTTACTAAAAAAATATATATATATGTATTACACACATATGTTGTAGGCCTTGTTTATAGACAGAATTTTATCTAAAGAAAAATGAGAGAAAATCTTCTGTAATCTACATTTTGTCAAATTACGTGTTAGACCTTTGGTCCGAGCAGAAGGGGTCAAATTTTGATCACCAGAAATAAACAAAAATTCGTAAATTGTCAATGCACTCGGCCAAGGCATTTTAAACCTGGCCTAAATATATACATAACCTACAACACATAATGTAGGTAGAAAATTGTGTACCATCAGCATCATCATCCGTTGTAGGGTTGGGATGGGATCGGAAGACCCAATCGAACTTGAGTTTGAGGAGCAAATAGAAAATAGAAAAAATAGTGGAGAAAGCAGGCTTTCACCTCATCTCTCTCATCTCTCCCCTTGTCTTGTCTCTTGTGAGTGAGTGAGT
>JAQGCB010000748.1:0-18919 GCA_034698835.1 Protaphorura tricampata
ACAAACAGAACACCGAGAACATTATGACCCTAAATCCCACATCAACCAACTCTTGAAAGTTGGGTCAGCAGATCACACGATCATTATTGTCGGAGCTGCTCGGACTGCTAAGTTCCAATTAAATGGTTACTCATTCAGCTTTGAGCTTATGTGTCAAGAGAAACAGCATATATAGCTGATTTCGTAAAACACTGGCTTCGAGAAATCGAGAAGAATGGCGTTTATATCCTTAAACATGCATTCTAAATCGCAATGGTGTTTGATTTGGGTTCGGCTGCGTTAATTGGGAAGTGTATTTTATTAAAACGAACTCAACTAAATAGCCTGAGGCAGGGAGATGGTAATCTTTCTAATTTGCCGCAATCCACTGTGCTGTGGTACTGTAAAAAGATAAAAGAAG
Source organism: Protaphorura tricampata (assembly GCA_034698835.1). Lineage (NCBI taxonomy): Eukaryota > Metazoa > Arthropoda > Collembola > Poduromorpha > Onychiuridae > Protaphorura > Protaphorura tricampata. The sequence goes on from JAQGCB010000748.1 coordinate 401, forward strand.
TTTTGGCAGACAAGAAAGACTGTGTATAGTTTTCTTAGTTTTAATACTTTCAATTCGACATTCATACTTAAAATGTACTAAATCACCAAATAACGTCGGACGAATACTCTTTATTTATTGCCTTACATTCTAAACAGTGTAAAAGTGTACGTATCTTGGTTGGTTTGGTTGAAGAAGTTGTAATGAATTCTGGGCAGACATCATACATTTGAGGCTTGACGGATCAGACCCTCATTATATGCAAGACTGGAAGGATTCCATCTACCATACTGTGAGATTATGTGTTGTCACGGGCACTTTGAAAAACTTATCAATCAACTAATTAGAACCATATGAACTTCTTACTACGAGTGTGCTCCTCTAAACAAACCGAAATCAATTGACGGGATGTGGATTCGAAAATGGAGTCGATTCATTTTAATTCTCTCATCAATTCAATGAATACGGAGTGACTGACATTCTAATCGAAATTTTTGTACGATATTTGTGGAACACAAATATGGGGTTCCTGTCCAAGTAATATTTCATGCATACTATTTCTGCTGAATTTATAAAATCCGATAAGGCATTAGTATGCAGTCAAACCTCGTTATAAGACAACCCCCGGTGTAACACCCGCGGTTTGAGATTGCTTCGCTGATTCATTCCAATGTATGAAGATATGGAATTTGACTCGTTATACGACCGCCCAGATACAACACCAGGATTTCGCGAGCAAATTGTTTGGTATATAGCGAGGTTTGACTGTAATTAATTGCGCCTAACGCCTTACGCGTCTCCATTTTATGAATTTAAACAGGGTATTCCGCGAATCACCATCATCACCTGTAGTCGCTACCCAACCAAAAACTGAAATCGTGAAAGCCCCAGATGTATTTCCAATCATGGCTCTACCGGTATGCACGAATTGTTTCTGTTATAATTAAATCTGTACATTACTATTTTGCTTGAAATCCAAAAGAAGTTGTAGGCAACTATGGTAAATTAGTATCGAAAAAAGATTCTATCAGCGAGTTTCTTACAAGAAGTAGAACGACTGTTTTACTGAATATTGTGCATTTTGGAAATCCCAGCCCAAAAATGTATGGTATTGAGTCTTTCTTATATTATCCTTCCAGGAATTGGTGTTTCTTAAAATTATGAGCCAATTGGACTGGGCAACATTAACGACTTGCCGTTTAGTATGTGACTATTGGGAAAGCTTTCTTCGTGAAACTTTATTTTCCGAAGACCGAATTTGTTGCCATTACACAGCCGGAGCCGGGCAAAGAGGTGTTACTAGTCGAACTTGCACCCACCAAGCCTGGAAAAATCTTTTTCGACTAAATCCGAAGCGAAAATTGAAATTCCATACTATTCGGATCAGAAATTCCAGCTTTGTCTCGACTCATTTCTTTCGAAGTTGGCTTTTCGTAAAACGATTAGCCAATTTCAGATTTGATGTAAAATGTGTGACCCGACTTGAGATTGACCCATTTCTCGTTCGACGGACTTTGACAGAGGATGAAAGAATCTATGAGATATGGGATACTTTTTTATCTTTAATCAGTCATTTCAAGAATGTGACAGAGCTAGTTGTTTCACAAAGAGAGACTAAAAATGATTTGTTCCAAGAAGGATTTACCCTGTTTACGAATGACCTCCACACTAGACATGCCAAATTGAATCAAAAATATGGGAAAGAGTTGAAGCAATTTAAAAAGCTGGAACGTCTCGTTTACTCTGTCGATCTTCCGAAAATCAGTGAATATTTGGTTTTTCTCATATTGATTGGAAGTCACTGTGATGCTTTAATTGATGTCAAGATTTTAGTGAATTTTTCTCAAATTTGGATGACTGAGATTGGCCGAGATAATTTGTATTGGATTATTGGAAGGATTTTGAGGAAAAATTCTGAAACTTTGTCCAAAATCCATATTGGAACACAAAATGTTTACTTGGGACAATACTTGGGCAATAACAATCGTGTCGAACGGAAGGATTGGTTGGAGCGCTACTCTAATTTTTCAACAAATGAAATGTTTGAAAAACTTTTGGATGAAATGCTGACAAGTAAATGGGTGGAAATGGGTCTGAATGTCCTGGAACACTTCACGCTCGATTTTCCCATACCGATTCCCCCATCACCTAAAATCGACAGTGTTTTGAAACCTTTCCTTCAAAGTCTAGAGAATTTAATGACATTCAAGATTCAACCGATTCTAGCAGGGATTTCCACGGCCAACAACATTTACATCGATAGCATGTTCACAAAATCCAATGGCGGAAGAAGTCCAATGTTTTTGACAGACGTTGTATATTTTTCTGATCAAACCAGAATTGATTGGCCAACCATACGAAGTATTTGTCACGACTCAGTCATTGACTTGACGTTAAGAAAATGTGCAGGAGGAACATCCAACAGTACTCGAAGTATTCACTGGAGAAATGTTTCCTGGCAAAAAATTCGGTTTGATCACTCCATAATTTCAGCTCAACTGCCGTTCTTAACACAATTGGTCATTTATCAGAACATAGAAAAATGTTCGCCCCAACAAATACTTTCAATTGGTGATCCAGAAATGCAAATGATTATACGGGATGGGAAATATCTCCAAGAACTCGTCCTCAACTGTGATTTGAAACGTTTGACTCATTTTGGCTACAGTGGTTCGAATATATTGGGCTACGATATATTTGAACAACGTGGAATGACCCCCGTAAAAACGTCCCATGGGTATTCTATTTTGAACTTGAGAGGTCAGTTTTACAGAGGCAATATAATATACCTTTTACCTTTAACTGCTAATTACAGGTGACTGTAAATAACAATAAATTTAATAATTTGCTACCCCTACCGTTTACCAATAGGTCTTCGAAGATTGGTTATGATTGGCCTGAAGACAGCACGACGGCCTAGAGAAATAGCTTTATGGATGGAGAGGTCAGAGTTTAAATTCATTCGACAATATTTTCAGAAGAGAAATTATGAATTTTTGAGACTCAGGTACGACTGTTCAACATATCCTCTCGCTCGCATGCATTTTTATCAAAAATCATTAGACTACATGTGGATATGTTCTCCGGAGAGAGATGAACCTAATTCCAATGTTTGGGATTGAATATTGAATCCTACGAATAAGAATCAAACAGCCATGTAGCTGTAGATACAAATTCTTCGCGAAACTGTAGTATCATGTGTATACAAGAATAAAATTAAATATTCATCTTACTCTAACATGTAAGTCCTTCATTGTGTGTTGTGTAAGTCGTACATTGTAAGGCCCAAGCACTGAGTTGTGTCAGTTGTGTGAATGAATTCTTGACGAATCTCGGATGATATTCCTAAATGCAATGAAAGTTAAGATGTCGTTCGAATGAAATAGCCACCCCTTAATTGCATTTAGTCAATTTCTAAGTGTCTGAGAGTCTGAGAACCAGCATGCTCTCTCGCTCTCTGGGAATCTAAATTACCGTAATTGATCTAAAGTACTACAATCGACTGAATAATTACCGGGTATCAATAGTCGCCTCGGTTCGAATAAACACCGGGTGCAGACCCGGCGATTATTATGCATACCCGCCGGGTTAATAATTAGCCGGGACCAGAATACCGTGGGAAGAGCTTATTATTTGTGGGGTCAATTGTGTAATGCTGTTTTTGACTAGAAACTAGTGATAGTTAATCTTCACTTAAACTCACTCATACTTGTATGTTTGAATCCATTGGAATATCACGTCAATAAAGAAACAAATAAAATCGAAATGTCGAATAAAAGTTAGACGCGTTTTTAGAAAATTACAAGAAGAAGAGCATCATTTCTGCTTTGCAGCCTTAAAGTAATGCCATCGCCATCTGACACGGACATTGGCTGGACTGGTTCGTGGATAGAAACGACGCTTTCCAACCGTGGAATTTAGTGCTCGCTAGATCAAACTAGTCATCGAATTCGGGGAAAGCAAGATGAAAGTATGAATGCTCAACCCAAGCTTTTCACTTTTCATTCACTATACGAATCCGGCTTTCGAATCCACCACAATCGGAATCGAATCAATAAAAGCCCGGCACGCTTTCCTTTGGATTTTTATGAAAATCTAATACTTGTAGAATGTACAGACTAGAGTAACCTATTATTCACTGTAAAACAGGTCCGTTTCCATGTTCCGTGACGACAAAAGCTTGAAGATGCAAAAAAATTGCAATGAATCTGTTTTCAATTAACTTCTTTGGTTTTAGCGTAAATTAATTTGGGTACCAGTATAGTACCAGCGGGATGCGGGGAAAATATGGACGTTTGGTCACTTTAACCTGATACAATACAAATGTTGAACGGAATACTAAGTTCTTTTAAAAAATGGACGTCCGTCTGCTACCAGTAGTGCCGGCCAATAGATATGACAAAAAATATTCAGGACTGCAGGGAGATGACATCGATTAGTCCACTTGAAAATTCCAAGTTCTTTTAATGTATCAGTTACGCATTTTCCTTGTAAACATACAAATTGTCTTGTCTTGTGAAACCCTGTAGTATAGTCAAAGACAAAATGACATTATTCATACACTATTTTGCACAAATTCATTATTTGGACACAATGGTGATCATTTAAAAATTTTCCGTTGTTGACTCTCATAGTATGAGACTACCTTGTGAGGACATGTTCGTGTTGTTATGAAGAATCAGCTGGATGAGAGACCGGCTATCGGCTCTTGACACGTGCCGAATGCCGGGTGAGCTGTTCCTCCTCTTGTCCTTCACTCCCTGTTGCTATCTGCATTCTCAGCTCAGCTCACATCACAGCTCACTCCCGTACCTCAAAATTCTCATGGTCGTCCCTCGTCCCTGTTAACGCTACATTCTGAGAATTGAACCCGTCAAGTTATAGTCAACCCGGGTCGATCAGCCGCCAAGGCAATGCTCACCTGTTCTCATAAATGTACCTTCATACATATGCCAGTGTCAAACACCAAGGTTTTCCATTTGCCCTTCGTCCTATCCTTCTAAGCATGCACGCATATTTTTTAAAAATACATGACTCTCATCTCGGCTCAGCTGTGCTTCTCCTTATTTCTTTCTGGTCTTCCGTGTTTGCTTTGGCATATATGATCTTGAAGCTTGACATTTGGCAGAAGATCTACGAAAGAAGGAATTTCCTTAAAGAACTTGTCAAGAACAAAGTGACGGGCAAAACTCATCGTTATTAATGCGATTAGTATCCGGGTGTCTATTTGTAATGTAGCATTGTAAGTCAGATTTAGCATTCAGTGAGATTAGCATAAGCTGAGGGTCTGATTTTTAGGGCAGATATGTGGTGAGGAATTTGATTTGGAGGTTCAAATTAAGCAGAGCTTTTTCCTTTAGCTGAAAACGTCTTTACACTGCGCTAAATAATTGTAAATCTAGCCATATTTTTTAGGAATTTGAGATATTCCCATTCTAATATTGAGGCGCACAAACGCTTATTATAGCGAGGCGATAATGTCAACCTGTACAACAACTCACTACGCCACTAATATAATGGACTAAAAAATTATGCCAGCCTATACGTAGCTGTTGTACTGCAAATTCTGCCTTATCTGTGAACTTTCTCCGCTCGATTGAGCTTTTTTACTGGTTCGAAGTTCTAAAGGCAATTGGATTCAACAGGACTGTGCAAAGTTTGAGATGTTTACTCCATGAATTTTTACCTGAAACCTTGAAAATTCAGACCACACCTCGTTAGAATTTTAATGTTCATTCAACTGAAAGTCGTAATACGAGAAGTAGTAGAAGTACTGAGTCCTGGAATTGTTTGTCTGGTTTTCGTATTCGTGGAATATCATAAAAGAAGGACTGTTGTGCGGTAAGCTTATGCTTATGCCTGGTAACCGGGTCCCGGGCTTTCACAGAATTCTGTGACCTACTTTCACTGGCTTCTACAAGAAAGTTTCCAATATTGCGTCTCGCATTTCGAGATTCCTGGAAATCATTCTCTGGACCAGACGCAGACGGCAGACTACGGTATGTATAGAATAAGTAGGGGGTCACGGTCTCTTTTAAACATTGTGCTGGAAACTCAATACTGGTTAAGAAAACTTTCTTTGCTTTCTCCAGAATACCAAGAGTCAATACTGAGCTTATGGACTTTCAATTCAACTCACAGAATATATGGGCTCAATGTACCACATCCCATATTGAATTTCTGTTTGAAAACTTTAATGATAATTGAATGACGATAATGAAATGAATCTAATGAAAATCTAAGATGGAATGAATAGATTGTAGAGGAGTCAAAAGCAACAGTTATCTTCGAATCTTTAAATGGACCCCTGGTCATATAAAATTTCAATCGAATTTGTAACGGTTAAAACTTTGAATGTGGAAAGCTCACTTCGTAAAACGATTTTCAATTTGAAAATTACATATGTCGACTCGAGGATATTTTTTTCTAATTTCACAAGAACAATCAAATACAGTATTGAAACTGAATTCAATTTAACAATAGCAGCTTTATCTCAAAGTAGCATTTCAATTAAAAATGTACAGTTGGAGCACTAAGCATATTGAGCAAGGTAAAGTTCTGTGAGATGCTAAATTCTTTATGATATTGTCGGCCCGGTTCATCAAGACTCTTTTTTGATTAAAGCTAGATTTAAATATGATTTCTTCTCACATCTCCGATCTCCGGAAATTAATAGAGGAAAACATCCATTTCATCTTGTCTACTTACTTTTAACTTAGACAAAGCAGTGTAGACGTTGTATGGTTTTAACAAGCCTGAAGGAAAGTAATTCATTCGTTTCGTACATTTTCACCATTATTCACTATTCACTTTCCTATATTTCTTCTCATTTCCTTTCATCATTTCTTTGCACGCTCACCATAGAATCATTTTGTCTCCGGGCCTTTCAAAAACTTTGAACATGGACTATATTTACACACGGACGTGGATGGAGAAAGCGAGTGAAAACCTCATATACCTACCCGGATTTCGGGTGTTTTGGAAGGAACCATGAGTTCCGTGCGCAAGCCTAACCTACATTTCTAAATAGGACACGCGAACTTTTAGGTTCATAGCTAGAACCAGCTACACAAGAAGTTCATCATGTCCCCCTGGAACCGTTCCAGTTTCTAGGAAATAGTTTCCTGTCCTATCCCTGCCTGCCTATGATGTTTTTTTGGTCGTTCGTTTCATTTCGTACACCCGTACTGTACAGTACACGTTGGAAGAATGATGGTGATAAATCGTTTGGAACGCGAACGCAAAGACTTGATTGCGCTGGGCTGAGCCTTTTGCCTTGGCTGCAAAAATGCAGCAATTCTCAAGTTCTAGAGCTCACGATGAAACTACCAGCGACACAAGAATACCGAATACCCGGAGCTACCAGCCATGGCCATCCATGACCACGAACGACCCGGTTCCATAATTACATAGCCTATACTGAATGGATTCAAAGCTCAAAATCCTTGAATACTCACTAAAACCGCACCCAGAATTTACTTTTTATTGTTTGCAGTTTACGGTCGGAACATAAAATAGGAACTCATTTGCATGGTAAAGAGGTATGATCAGAGAATATTTTGGAGTACCCAACGCAAATGAAGCCGATAAAGTTAGGCTAACGGAGTATAGTAATTAATAGTGGCAAAATCTCATATGAACAAATACCAAGTGGTTCCGTTCAAATTTCTACATGTAGAATGCTAAAAATGGTAGATATATTTCCTAGTGTTGTGCAAGATGTAGTTCTCTAAATAAAGTCTCATTATTGTCGCCACGTGAAATTAATCCGAAGTTTTGGGATTCTATCGAGGTCAAGAATCTGAATTTCAGTCATGCAGTCATGGTATCTCCCTTGTGAGGGCTCTCTGCAATGTCCTATAATTCCGGCGACCCGGTTTCGAACGTTTCGTGATACGTTAACGTAATATAAACTGAAATTCATGCGTTGCATCTTACATCAAGTATACTTACATACGAGTTACGTATAAAAAGCGAACATTCTTCTCTGTTCGCAATGACGGATCCGGCTCTCCCGGCCCGAACCTAAAATCAATGACAAGAAGTGTAGTAAACAAGGTCACTTTCCACGACCATGTGCACGAACGCATATTCCTCAGTTGACATATACACACATTTTATATATGAACTCCGATTTTTAACTCAAGCCAAGCTACGGCCTAAAAACAGAGAGTACTCCAAACTCAGTACTTATGGTACGATAGAACAAGACCGGTTAAATGCGTAAAGTACTTCAACACACACATCATTCGAACTATTCGAACTGCGTAACGACTTTCTCTGTACATGGTGTTCAAAATTGACACTATTTTATAAGGACAGAAACTATTTGGCAGAATTGCTTAATTTCTTCTACCTTTCACACTTACAATTCCAGAAAACTGAGAGGAAAATCCCCGGTATCGCTGGGATTCTTCGACCTGAATAAGTGCATAAATGAAAAGGACCAGCGGAGCAAAAATGAAAAATATCGAAAGTTATTAGGATTTGACCCATTTTCAAGGTATAGAGTTATGAGTCACCCTGTATATTATGGTTTCTTATGAGGAATACATTATTATTTCCTCATGTTGTGTATGTGTTATTATTGAGTACATGCCCACTTTTATAGCTTTCGAGTGGAAAACTGGTCCTGGAAAAAAGGGTTAACAAGCAGCTACTACTACGCAGTAAATATACTAGAGTATAACGTGGAGTATTTTCGAATACGAGAAGATCATACAAACTCATGCGGAACTCACAAACACTCAAGTGTTTTGTTTTCTTCCTCTGAGAGTTCAAATAAATACCAGAGAATAATATTACGAAAATGCGTCGAATTTGTTGAAGAATTGCGACGACATCATGTTACATTGAAATTTTATGATTGCGTGACATTAACATGCCTCGTGCGACCCGACCCGACCGGCCGGCTTCACTCTGCCAAATTAAATTAACTAGTTGAAGAGGATTTGACTCAATTTGAGTATGCAAATCTTACGGAAGTACATCTCATCACCAGTATATACGGATACTGTGACTGTGTTACTGCGTGGTACATTGTAGTAGCTAAAACAGCATGTAATATCAATATAGCAACACAATTTTCAGATGCCGGGAAATGAACATATTTATTGGTATTTATTTGGAACATCTTGAGAATCCGAATTAGGATGTAGGTACGGTTAAAAGAAATATGTGATGTGCCAAAAAAGTCGGTTTTAGTTCAAAGTCAAACTGATTCTGGCAAGGTGACTAACCGTACACGTGCTCATTTGAGGTTTACATAACAGTAACTTATTTAGGGACTTTGAACTTGTCTGTATAGGACATCGCACGTCGCACACTATCAGATAAACGCTAGAAAATGTTTGAACTGCCCTGAACCCTGAAAATACCTCTGAACCGAACTTATTCGCTGTCAAGATGACCCTCGAGAAATCTGCATTGGGTTGCGCGCATTTATTGTGTAAACTTTTGCCTGGATAAGTAAGTGCAACATGTGTCAGCAACGTCCAACAGAATAGCACTCTTACTAACGAAGGTGGGCGCTAATTCTCCTTTAACAAATGCTTGACCCTCGAGTCTCCCAAAAGTCACCCCTATAATAGATGAATATCAACGGAGAACCCTTTCCTTCAAACAGAAACTCGACCAATATCTGATTTCAACATAGCGATGCTGCAGGGGAAAACAGTTATGCTACTGAATTGGACTGACCTAAGTTCGTATTAGAACTTCGTGGCCCCGAGGCTTCGACAATGAATTATCACCATACCATTTTTTCTGCATTTCTTGTCATTTTGGATTCAACGATGATCATTTCCTGCTGTGAAGTGTTGTGATATTTTGGAGGGAAAACCTGGAGAGATTATACCACGCAATTCTGAATTCTTGTGACGTACTTCGAGTTTAACCCTTTATACCCTTGTCCAGGAACTGCGTCTCAAAGGAAAAGGAATTCTGGTCCACAAAATCATTCCAACCCCATTGCCCAGAACCAGAACGGAACCACACACCGGTTTCCGAATAATGCTACAGACTGTACTGTTGTACAAGTACGGTTGTGTCAAACTTTTGACTCACTCCAGTACACATCGCGCTTTTTATAAGTAAAGTATCAATCGTTAGATTCAGATATTATGAATTAAATGAAAACAGGCCTTTAGTGATAGGAGAGGTCAGAGGTCAACTAATTCTTTGTATCAGTAGCGAAATTAGCATGCGTACCGAGATTTGAATGTCCGTTTTGGAAATCCTCCAGATCGTGAGATAGATAGCATTTTCATTTGATACGCATGAGTGTTGTTAAAATTTTATGGTTCGCCCTCTAAATATATTTGCATCCTTGCGCTGAGGTCGGTGTTATTACGAGCGAGCGTACGTGTTAACTTACGCATAAATTGTCGTAATCCCGATTAAGGCTTTCGAAATAAATACGACAGGATGGCAACACACTTGTTTTTCCCAAACGAAAGCGAAAGATGCGAATGTTATTGTTGTAATTTTTTTATTATTTTGTTTATTGTTGCTGGTGTTCTGTGGTGCGTTCTAGGATGAAGCCGCTTTTGCGTTTAACTTTGTACCCGTATGGAACGTCATGTGAATTTTGACGCATTTATAAATATAATAGTATACTAATTTTTGCGTCATTTAATAAAACCTGGTTTGAGGAAAATTACCAAAAATAATATAATGGGCAGTTCGAAAAAATGTTCCAGGATCTTTCGGACAATAAAGGTTTATACAACTGGGCAAACTACCATATCGTGATGTCGTATTTTTCATGAAGTTCTTGGGGAAATATCTTGAAGAGAATATTATGATGTAAAAACTTTTAATTCCTCATATTCAATATTTTTCCAGAAGTGTATCTCATCTACCGGTGCCGGTAAATAATAAAATAATGTTCATTAGTTGCAGTAAGTTGCAATACTATCACGGTTATGCTGTTTGGATGAAATTGTCCCGAAAAAATAGTTAAAGCATGGGCAGGAAGCGATTATCCCTTTTTTCAGTTTATACCGAGGACATCGCGTTTCGTTTCGAAGAAAATCTCGACCGAACACAGAATAGAGTAGGAAGATTTTGTTCATACGCAGCGACGGGGTCAATGAGTTCGAATTTCTCTGCAGAAGTATTTTGTTTTGTTGATCTTTGTGTTGACTAGAATCCCAGAGTCAGATCCAGTTTGTATTTACAGCTTCGCACTAGCCACAATAGCATTAGCATGGAGCTTGTTTAAAAAACAACTTTAGCTTTCTACATAATACATAACATACATCGCCCGGACTTTAAAAGGAAGTGAAATGTTGATAAAAAAGTAGTACCATCGTAAATCGTAACAGAACTCAGAACAGTCATACTCGAATATATGCCATAAGCACACTGACTTCACTTTTACTCGCACCTTATTGCATAATTGCATTACATCCAGTCAGAAATCCAGATACCGAAGTTCCTCATCTCTGACGACTTTGAGGGAACAACAGAGCTACCAAGCTCAAGCTAACCAGGACCAGGATATTCGATTTCCGAGTTGGGCTTAAAGGGATAACTAACTGCGTAGATCTGGTACACACGTTCTTCATGTACATTACGTATACGCATCTAGGCGTTTTCCACACGCTTTTAAAGCTCTCACATTAGATTTGGATAGAATCAAGGTCTTCTCTCAGGAAAAACAATTTTTTCTATCTGAAAAAGGGTTATTCCTGCACTACTGCTGCAGATGTAGTACTAAAGCTCACGAGGGAAGGTGCGCAGATTCCGGTCGGCTAATGGTAAACAAACACGACTTTTTTTTTAAGCCGGTATGGTATGCCGGTTATATCTAAATCTGTAGCACGAACTACAGCTACCCTCGGGATAAGACTCTTGCTGAATCTGATTCATTGTGCAGACTATTTTATAATTGAATGATCCTGTAGGCATATAAAGTCCAGTTCATTGCAATTTTGTTGACCGCATAGCACGCTGTAAAATCGGTTGGAAAATACGGAGGTTGTGTGCTTTTGGACTCTAAACAAATGTACGAGGTTTACCTTAGCAGGAAGACCAGGGCCAATTAAAAACATTCCCTTGTTAGCATGACTATTGGTTTTGGCTCTTTAACCGGGTTCATTTCAAGATGGGTACACAAAACGGTCGAATGAACGCGAGCAAACGAGATATAACATCTAATCTCTTCTGCAATAGCATATAAATCTCTTCAAATATTTGAGTAACCTCTCTGTGCAAAAAAGTACCAAGTTACGTTATTCCACTCTCATGCAATCTGTAATCAATCCGCAATTTTGTTGGATAACTAATTCTGTCCGGGTGAATGGACGATGGAGTGTTTGCTCGGCACGTACGTAATGCAACTAGTATGCCACATGCTGGAAGCTGGAAGCGACGCAATAATTATTAAAGTACATCGCATATCACAGACAGCATGGCTTTAAAATTTAATTAAAATAATAAAAAGTACATTTGATTCGAATTACGTCATACGGATCAGGTGATGTGATGAAATAAAATAAATAAATGTCCAGGTTTGAGAGCTTAGCTCTCAGCTGTGCCTTGCCTGTTCTGTGTGTTATGTTACGACAAAAGTTTTTTTTATGTGTTCTTGCTTTATCAGCTGTATTTTTATGGTTTGGTCTTACAGTTGTTATGTTCTTATGCACTTTTAGTCGTCATCGTCATGTATTGTGTTGTGTACAAAAAGTCAGCCCTAAAGGGGTGAAGTAAAATAATTCTTAATCTACCTTGCTCTCAAGGCCAAGGTAAAAAATATCAGGGCATGGGCATGCAATACAACAGGATTTCTACATGCTGATTGCCGATTGCCTTCCCTTGTAGAGGAGTGTGCATTGAATAGAAACCTGAATAAGAATAATAATGATATCAGTATTAATTACTACAGCCCAAGTACAAAATACAGAGTAATAAAAAATGTGATAGATAATGCGGGAAATTGTATTAAGAAGCTAATCTAGTGTCACGGGCAAACCCTCACAAAGGAACATTGAGCCGAATTGCACGAGCAGCTGGATGTGCCTTGTCCTTTGGGTACGTTAAAATGCACAAATTTGTAATATTGCATTTTAACGTACTTTCTTCCGTGCCCTTTCTTCTTCCATTTGATCTACTTGAAACTGGCATGTTGATACTGATTTGATGCATTGCCTACAACATATACATGAATTAATACTCTGTGCTGTACCGTACGGTACGTCTACGTGCGCCCTAATCCAATTTCAGGTGGAACACAAAAACAACACACAAGTATTAATTAGTCAAATCCCCACAGGTATAGGAAATTCGAGGCGAGGGCGTCAGACTTAATTTATTCAATCTTGAAAGAGCCGTGTGAAGGTTAACTGTGTGATAATTAGGTCTCCAATTCATTACAAGAACTTAAATTGCTTTGCTGTTTTACTTTTATAGGTAATGTGATTATAGTACGACTAATATGAGCTAAATAAAACATAGCAAACTCAAATCGATGCTGTTCGCCATACAGTAAATAGCATGACAGTAGCGGGTTTCTCCTACTTTCTCCATTAGGGTAATGGAGAAAGTTTTACTCAACACACAGTCCATTCTTTGCAATTTAAAATTATACAGTGAAGGAAAACCTCTCTGACGTGACCTTTGCACCTTGTTTTCTGGAGATATCTAAACCTCTTTATAGCGATATGATTTGTCTGTACTGCCATACTACAACGGACTGATCTGAACTACCTTCTTCCCTATATATTATTTCAAATTAACATATTCTGCATTCGATTTATTCTACGGCAAATCGAGTCCGTGTAATAAAAATTTGTTGTACGTACGTCCGGCGTCCTGGTCAATGCAACAAAGTTTTGATACATGGGATTATTTACGTGTACACGAATGCAAAATACAATGTAGTGAAAGTCAACGAGAAACTTTCATTCAAACCCGCATGAAAATTTTTATGCTGACTCTGCTTCGTAGGATTTCTGACTTTCTCTCCCCAACCAGCAGATTAGTTTTCAGGGAAAGAGAACGAGTTTACGACGAACGCAGAATCGATCAATTTCTATCTTGTGTCGCATAAAATCCAAGAACGATCACAAGTACTGAAACCAGAGGGAGAGGACATGCACCAGTCAATTTAAATTCCCGAGAAAAGAAGGGACACCCAATATACAATGAAAATGAGAATATAACATGTTAGAGCCACGTGTGTCTAAAATAGGGTTCAATTATTCAGGGAAGGTTGCACGTTATTAGGTTGCTACATATGAGTGGCCTAACCTGTATTGAATTACACTTCTTTTTCTGCTCTTCTGATGGAGGATTTTAAAAATTGGTTGAAGAAATCAGAGCAGTTCTAGTGTACATATTGTTTGACCATTTTCAAATCCCAAATTAAAATGACAAGCAATTCATAAATGCTCAGCAACAATCCGCACCATGCACCCGAGTAGAGATCGAACCCGCGGTGCTTTCACTTTACTTTCACCGAATATACTATTTTCTCCATATGGTCACACCGTATTATACGTACTATACCGTGTCATTAGTGCACACTCTGCACACGTAAATAAGCTTCAGGAAATTAAATTAATTTGCGAGAGGAAACTGAGTTATAAGTTATTCTTGTCAGCCTATTCGATCTTTACATTGGCAGTAGCCGGCCGGCGTAGAAATTATTGTGATCTTCCACTCATGCATTTCAAAAACGCAATAAACGTCAGAGAATAATAGGTTGAGGAATTAATTTATTGAATTATGTTTGGTGATTGCGCAATCGATTGCAAACGTGCATCTTCCTTTGGAAAATAAAATATTCCGCTTATCTAAATCACTCTATCATTACTTGCCAAGCTAGGACAAGGAGAAGTTTGAGATTTTGAATGAATGCATGTGCAATGCAATTCAAGTATGCACGTACCTATGGTATCGAATTGATTGGATTAAAGTACAAGTACGTTCATTCAAACAAATTGCGTGGTGATGATGAATTTGCTATTTGCTGATGATGATTTGCGATAACCTGAGCTAACAGCCTTGATGAAGTTATTGACCGGGAGGAAAGATAAGCCGGTGGAATTTTATTTTGCAAGAGCCGGGGTTTAAATTTATACAAGGAATTAAATTTCAAACAACAAAATACTTTCACAAAACCCATTCTGGTTTTAGCTTGAGCTGTGCAGATTTAATGCAATCTGCAAAGTATTTTAAAATTGGCACACTCGGCATTCATTTAAAAATAGGATCATTGGATTTTTGGATTCTACTCTTTGCTGAGAGAGATTTCCCTGGCTTTCGTTTATACTTTTGACATGACAGAACCAACACAGAAAAACAAGCAAATTAAAACACTCTTGATACAAAAAGGAAACTTAGCACCCAGCTCTCTTGCTTACTCTGCAAACTATTTATTTTATGTTCATTGCACTTAAGCTCTAGAAACACAGATGCAAATACGAATATGTTTGCACGTACACTGTGTGTTACACAGTATTTTCGGACTTACGTTAGCTAAATTATATACCATGTTAAATTTTTGTTCTGCATAAGTAACGAAATTGTATAGTTAAACTGAACATTTTAGCATCCATGTCATACTATGCATAAGCTTAAGCTTCAAGTAAATGCCAGATTTGCAAACAAGAACTTTTCAAATTTGATAAAGAGTGAAATTAATGTTCTGTCAGGGTTTTAAATGCGTTCGAACGTGCTCTGCTTTAATTTATTTATTGAACGAACGTATACTCGACCATATTCTGTTATTGCACTGCACTGCATAGAACAGGCAACTCACAACAGACAGAGCTGTAAATTGTAAATTGCCTGGTCTAATTCTAAAACGAAGAAAGCACTCAGGAAAGTCGTGGCGGAATATGAGTATCTATCTCCCAGTTTTAAAATCTTTGTAATTAATTTAATTAGTAGTAAATGGATATGATACGAGACGTTTTCGGTTATGCAGAATTTGAGCCTGGAAATGTTTCTCAGATCTTCATGGAACTGTACGGTCTTCTTCCTAGATGAAGATTGTACATATATTGATTAGAATTGGATCAAATTCATCGGTCTTCTTCTGACCGTTCTTCCAAGTATTCCAAGGGTTAATTTGTCATTCCTGTAGCCCGTCAAGCCACCAAAAAACGCCAATCCTGTCTCATGGTTTCGATACTTACAAAATTCCGACCACACGGCACTCTAAAGCAGGCCCGTAGCCATGTAATGTTCTTTAAATTTGAATTGTTTGGTAATCCGTGTTTAAATTAAGGATACTTGTTTATTCATTCGGAGATCGTCAATCGTCAGTCATCTACTATGCGAATTTTCAGTGCATTCCCGGAGCACTTATTTCAATGCCTCAAGTCTAATTTAAAGACCGCGCGGACGGACAATACATACATTTTATATTATAAGATAAAATTAAAAAGCAAACAGTTAATGATAGTACGTACATAGGTAATAATTAATTGCCTCATGCTGTTTGATAGAGTGATCCAAGCTCATTTTAATTAAAGGTTCTACACTTTGCTCCTGAGGCACTACACACGACATGGCCGAGCTTCTCCGTGATTTAATTAAACCCGACTTAACGTGATGTATTTTTTCCACTTGAAAAGGAACTGGGCGTTTTCAAGTATTTTAGATTTTAAAACATTCACTTGAAATGAAAGCTCCGACTGCAATCTGCAATTAAAAGATAAACATAATACTATACAGTAAAGAGCAAACACTCAAAATGCAATCCGACACACGTTCAAACATAACATACAGATAACTGTTGTAATTCATGCATAACTATAAAGCTAGCAGAGGAGGAATGGTCAGAAGTTACTGAGTCCGAAATTATTATTTTAGTGACTCAACCACAACCACTCAACCTTTTTCAAAATGTTGATTTTTGGGAATTATGTTGCAGTTTGCATTCCATATGTTATCGAACTGTCTTTATATCCGATCAATTTTCGAATATTTAGAGATTCTGTTAAATTCAGGGTCATAGACTCATTGACTGGATACTCGATCACATAGCCGGTCCCCAAATATATCCTACTGATATTAATTACTGATATGTGTTATTGGCGGCGTTAGCTGCTGTAAGAAATAAACCCGAACATCTCAAATATTGCAAAATATAAAATAAACTCACGATGGATTAATGTTGTGTGTTTTTCCACAGGTGGGCTATGAGCTACAGCTATGTTAAGGGAACCTTTGACCTCTATTCTCAAATATTGGAGAAATA
Source organism: Protaphorura tricampata (assembly GCA_034698835.1). Taxonomy (NCBI): domain Eukaryota; kingdom Metazoa; phylum Arthropoda; class Collembola; order Poduromorpha; family Onychiuridae; genus Protaphorura; species Protaphorura tricampata. The sequence goes on from JAQGCB010000748.1 coordinate 17,592, forward strand.
CACTATACAGAAAGATAAAAGTAAGGTAGCAGCAAGTAATTAAAAAGTTAGTGTTAGTTTTATTTGCTTTACATGGTAGAGATCTGATGTTTCGTTAATTACATTTGCAAACACCCACATAATAAAACAACTTCTCAACGTCGTAATTTGTTTTACAGTTTACTTTACGCACTCGGATGGCTCTACAAACTACGGCCAGAGAATAAAGCCGGAATTGTTGAGATTACAGGAGAGGAGTATTTTCCCTTGAATACAAAAATGTTAAAAAATTATCCAAACAAATTGGGCTTCACGCTGTGAAACTCCTAATAATTGAGTTAATTATGTATTTTTTCCATTAGTAGTACAAAATCGACAACAAAGAATGGCAATTCCCACTCCCACGTAGTAAAATATTATTACTGATTATTCCAGTATCCAGTCGCATCGTTAACGTTTTCGTATTACCGTATTTTTCCAGATTTTTCCAATAGGAACTTTACATACCGTACGGTACAAGGTATACGAATACTTCACATTGACATTGCATGGATTCGTTACATGGTCAAATGAAGTGTGTCGAATGAACTGGATGAGTAATTATCACGTCAGTGTCATGTCATGGCTATTATGATATGACTTCATTTGAATGATAATTCCAGTTGCTAATGCTAAACTTTACAGTTGGTCAATATTTTGCAACTTGTGAGAAAATGCTGTATTCACAAACCGCGACCAAACTCAGCAAAAATAAAGTTCCGCATTAGCCGGCCGGAAAATTACAATAACAATTAAGTCGCACATTCTCTTTAACGTGCGTGGGTTAGCAAGGATTTACACAATACAACCAAAACAAGTGAAATTTTTCTAAATAATTATGACAAAAAAAGTGAATGTTCAATATAATAGCGTCAAAGTTGTCACTATCAATCTGCAAAATTTCCATTCCTTATTGTTTGTCTTACTATTATTCTATTAAAAAATCAACCAGGCTATGTCATTAGTGCTAGTTATAGTTGTGTTATGGCCCTGGCCCTGAGAGAACATAAATTCTCTATACCATGTCAATTATATTTACGTACGTGTTTGTTACATTGAATAATTATACAGTTGACGATTGACGATATAAGAACCTTACAGCTGCGGCTACGACTATAACTTGGCATTGGATTTGGGAATCGAGGGTCATTTTCAGACTAAAAGCTATATTGATTATATAAAACCAAACCTTCACAATGTGAAATGTGAAGGTTTGCACTACCGAATTACCGACTACTAGAGACTGCCGCACCGGCCGGGCTGGACCGACCGCACCCAAATTCCAAATCCGTGTCCTGAATTTACTTTGT
>JAQGCB010000749.1:0-18910 GCA_034698835.1 Protaphorura tricampata
TATAATTTAACATTGCCGAGATAGGGGGTGTCCCCACCCTATTAGAAGGTATTTGCTTGGGATCTACACTTGCCCTGCCTATTCCTATTACTTCCTACTTCTCTTTAATTGTCTACTTTTTGTTATGCTTCCTAGTTACCAGAAACTTATTGAAATCTTTATAGCATTGTATAAAATATGAAAACAGCGACATCGCTCACAATCAGCAAGTGAATTTTAATGAAGGCATTGATCTCAATTATTTTCAAATAACGCAAGTATAGGAAACTAGATGGAACATTTAAAATTTATATGCTGGTTTTAGAACTTTGAACAGCAATTTTAGTACGAAAAAATCTTTCAAAACTAATAATTTCGTTTTGCTTAATATTTTGGTCCACCGTGTCACCACGAGTGCTCATTTTGCGAACAACGCATTTTTTCTACAAAACGATGTATACAATAGTACATACATTTAATGTTCCCCAGTAGTCTGCACCATTTGCATAACAATTTATGTATAAAATCCAAATGCTCTAAAACTGTTTAGTTCAACATCCACAGCATTTTCGTGCACAATAATGTTTAGAGTTGGTTGGTGGTAGGGTTCATTTAAAACATGAAAAAAAATCTAAATGAATGAATGAATGATAATAATCATAATGCACAGAAACAGGTGGTGGTAGTTGTATTCCCATTGCCATTGCCAGTGCCAGGTTCTTGAACGCTCATTATTATTCTTTTTTTTTCTTGGAGTCATCCTCAGAAATACAAATATAAATCCTCTGGTTGGTTACGTAGGGTGTGTATACTTAACTCTGTTACTCTAAAGGGATTGATAGACCACAAAAATACAAACTACAACACCTGTGGGGTATAATACAAATATTCACGAAGGCGTTTATTATGGGTTCCCCGTGATCTTAAAAACTTGCTCTGAAAAAAGGCTTGGCTTGGCTTCATCTTCATCTTTGTATTCATTCTTAGGCTCTAAGGATTACATTTCATTACGCGCAGTAGGACAATAAAAATATATAGAAACTTTTTTTAAAGATTTTTTCTTACGTAGTACGTTCTTAAGTATTCACAATTCACACTATGTACTGTCTACTGTCCCAAAAGTTGATTGACTTCAGGTTGGCACAGAAAATCGATGCTCAGATCCAAGGCGTGCAAATTTAAAATACATATTTATTACATTGCTGTATACTTTTTCTTGCATGCTTTGAACGTAAAAGTAAGGATTAAAGATATACCTGGTATTTGGTATTTATTCCAATTCAGCTATGAAAAAAAACTACTCTCCAGAGTCTCCAACAAACTTATGATTGAAGTTGAAACCTTTTTACAAAATTGGAAATCTGAATTGAAACGGATTAAACAAACAACTGTATGAAGTACGAAGATTTCTGCTCGTCTTTGTACAAGAACCTGAAAGGAAAGGAAGGATTCAAAAAATATATTAAAATCCTCTGAAATATTTCTGGTCTAGAGTCTCTAGAACATCAGTTGTCAAGTTTAAGCAAAACTATTGGCAGTTTCTTGACGTTTTACATGACTCAGATTTAAGACAGACGTCCAGAAGAAATCTCTTACTTGTAGTATACGGTAAGTTATTCTAAAGGCAGAACCAGTATACTATATTCGTGAAATTTTTTAGAATAGTGTATAATGTATTTGTAATTTGTCCTATGGCTCTGAGAACTTACTTTACGTCTTACGTGCAATTTCTTCAGCAAGATGCACTCCCATATGGCCATGTCACTTTTGTCCATTCCAGTGTGCATGGGCATTTGTACAAAATCATACTTCCCATACATGCATGCAATCAAACATAAAATATGACGAAGAATTCTGTACTCGGACTTACGGGAGTCAAACTTTTTAATTTCTTTAATTTTGAAGGCAATAGACTCCGAAACATCGTTGTTCTCGGAAGACGTTTGGGCTTGGATTGCGTTGCGCATTGCGCATTGCAATGGAATGGAACATTTGAGAAAGATTGCGTTTGAGTTGTACTTATAATAAGTATCATTCTGTTCGTGAGCAAAGGTAAGTTTTGAAGTCAAATGAAATTACATAATTACTGGTCGCGTCTTTTGTGATGTTAGTTGTTATTACAGCATCCGGCCTTAATTTCTTTCCCCGACGACGACGACCGTTCCTTCTGTTGTTTTCCTTCGCCTTTTTACTTTTGCGTTTCCTCTTATCTCTGTGTGCTCAGAAAACACCGGCACGAACCCTAAAAATCCTATATACATTCATTTCATACCTGGTTGTTTAAGGTATTCGGTCAAATCGGTAGAGTCATCTTAACGTATGTATTCGTATATAAGCTGACGTGTGCGATTTTGTCTTGGTTTACAAAACCAACTCAATAATTTCTGGTTTGGCGAAACAGATGTAAAATTTAATAACAGTTGACACCATTATACTTATAAACCGTTTATTTTCACAAATTACTAAATCCTAGCAATTCCACATGGACTCTGCTAACAATGACTAAATATTTTTTTTGCGCTTATTCCTGGCAATGCAGTTTTCTTACGGGTAGAATGTCAAGCCTATTTGAAAGGTTATACATATTCTACATACTGCTGTGTTTTTATGCCATATAAGTTTTAGCCTGCTATGATGCTGCGAGTTCTGGATGACAGGACAGCAATGATAATATTGGCTGGTATGGTAACTTACCATACCAGCCAAATGGTAAGTGACACCCCCTGCACGATCATGCACAAATCTGTATTTAAAATTAATCATACCTCGACCTCTACTCTTAAACTTTAGTATGAGTATGACCTGTGGAAACCTACTAATTGACATTTCCCACGTACGCTGCGCTGCACTATGTGCTAGCGTTTCAATTGAAATTAAACCTCTAAAAGTGATTATATTTTTGTTTGACTAAAGGAAATTATCAAAACATGAAATGTGTTTTTTTGACTTGTCTTTATAACAATTACAGTTCAGATCCTACATTTGACTCCTCGACCTTTTCTCTGAATGTATGTATGCGTAGTTTATAATTTTATCTTCAACTTGAACTTGTACTCTACGTATGTATGATTCTTATGGCACTTGAAGACAGATAGAGAACGTGTAAGATCTCCAAATCAAAATTGGATTGTTGTTCCCTCTGCCTTCCCTACATGTTTTTGGCCTTTGGGTCTTCAAAAAAAAAACCATGCAACAAACGAACGATCCAACTCGGCGACGACTGACAATTAAGTATGATTATCTTTGCCTTCATGCTTGTAATTAGGCGAGAAGGAGTTTTAAGGAAAGAATATAAAAAAAGTACGTATACAGTACACTATATCCCACATATACGTACAAAAGGTGAGTCAGTCATTTTCCTTACCATCGTCTTCGTCACTTGGCTCCGAACATAACATAATGGCAGACACTCGGATGAGGTTACAGACCAACGATTAGAATGTAATTAAAGGCTCTTAATGTACTTGGGAAGAAGGACTACACTGAGGTGATCGTCTCCAAAGAAAAATTATCTTCACATCATATGTATGTATATGTACTGTATAGTGAAATAATAAAAAAAAACACCACTGATGCTTTTTTCCCTACAAGAGAAATAAAGGCATATTTTACTACTCAGTAATTAACTCGATAACATGGATGGGAATGGTGGAGTAATAAACAATACACCAAAAGGAGGAAGAATGATGAAAAAAATAACTATATAATTATTCTGAATCAGGTTTAAGGGCGGTGGTAATGGGAGAGAGACATATGCAATAATCTAACAACAATCCTGGGCGCTAGTCAGTCAGTCGGCTTCAAGTTTAATTAGACTTTAATTAAGCTCGGCGTTTTTGGCTTATATACCCTCATGCACTTGCACTTACCTGGGCTGGTTGGTAATTAAATATTTTAATCCTCAGCAAAAACTCGTACGTCCACACCTGGTGGCTTCTAAACTGAAACCCAGTAAATTCTTTGAATTTTCACAGATTTTCTTTGTAAATAATATCGAAAGGTCCAATCGGAAGAAGATGCTTCATAAATAAAATACATGGTATGAAAAACTGCGAACTGAAAACGACGACGCAGAAAAGACGGAAACTGTTCAAGACATTTTTGAAGATGAGAAGATCAAATCACTTTATTTTAAATTAGTTTGCAAGTGAAGTGCAAGGAAGAAAAAAAAGAGAGCTGCTTGCTCATAATAATAAAGGAAGAGCGTTGAAGACCGTGGCCGTGCCGTGTGCCGTAGAAAGTAGTAGAAAGAACGGTTTATATTGCTCCTCCAGGCTAAGCTTTGTTGTCAAGGACTGAATATCAATCTCCTCGCTTTGAGAAATCAACATCAGCTTCTCAACATACTGGTTCCCGGCAATGGCACCGCGCCGGCATTGGCACAGTACACAGAAAATCCGAAATTTCGGAACCTGAATCTGATATCTACCCCTCAAGTCGGAATCTACCGTTGTTAGCACATTTGAGGAATTATGTCCTCAAAAACTACAGGAAACAATCTTACCCGGTGGATTTCGTGTGATGATTACGGCGGTGACAAATTATTGCATCTGGGGAATCACTTTCTGCCCGGAAAGTAAAATCTCATAAAAATCAAATTAGGTCAGACTGATGGTGATAATGTTTTATTAATTCCTGAGTTCCCTGAAATAAATCAGTCCAGTTTCTCATTAATCCGTCTACACATTAAGAATTCGGCTATGGCTAGGAATGAAATTCCAGGCACTAGTGTTATTTTATATGGAACAATTTAATCATGGATATTTTTGGCCTGGACGTTGGACGTCTTGCAAAAATTGATTCATTGTCTGATCGTTAATTGCGCCACGCCATTGTTCCTCCTCCTCCTAGTTCTTCTCGGGTTCTGGATTTATTTTAAGTTTGGAGCAGCAGAATGAATTGCATGCCCTGGCCAAAACATTTTTGTAGTAAAATCTTTCTCCCGATATAATTTCATTCCAAACCTCTACTCTTTTTGGAGTAAAATCAATGTGAGAATTGTGTGTGTGTTGGGCCTGGGGAAAAATGTAATTTATTGCAAAGGATTCAAAGCCTCACTTTGAAGTTATCCAAACGCTCATTTTTTTCCCTGGTTTTTTATTCTTCTTCGTCTTCTTTTCTCCTTATTTTTCTCCATTCCATTCCAGTGCTTACTTTACTTACATTCAACGACGCTTTTGTTCTGTAGTTCCAGGCATCTTTAGTTATAATGTATTCCAAATTCGACGTATGTGAAATGTGTATGTTATTTGTGCCTTCGTAATATAAGTTTAACTTCGACAAGGATTCAAATCATCGGAATTTGGAGAGAATTCGTTGTCGAATTCGCCTGAAATTCCAAGTCGGCTTAAAATCCATATCCGTATATTCGAGAGAAAGTCGATCTCAAAATTTGGACAGGTGTTCTCAATTTTCTAAGCATAATTGTTGATTGTGATTGTTAATTATCTCCAAGAAATTCCAAGCATTGATTCCATGAATGTTTGGATTTTTATATTTGACAAGAACAAATTATTGCTACACTATAGTAAAAAGTAGACAGACAGTCATTCCAAACTTTTATACATATATTCCTTCCATGGCCATAAATGTTCATTCCAGATTTGAAGTTTCTCCCCCCTTTGGCGGTTGAACAAATTGCGTTTCCAATCGGAATTTACATTTATATCCATGTGGAGAAAGGAGATAACTACTTTCCCTTCTGATCTCTCTCTACTCAATTCAACTATGTATAGTTTTTTTTACCAGTCAGTCGTCTGATACTGACTGGACTGAGTGCTGAGTGGGTCTTGTGTCAAAGATGCTCTGACGAGAAGGCCGGAGTTTGGGCATACATACTAGTGGAATGAAATGAGATACCCGAATTCGGGTATTACAGGGTGGGCCATATATAACCTTCGGTCCAGGTAACCCCTGTTTGGTTGACAGAGCAATGTAATGATTTGGGTTTTAGGGGTGAGTGATGAGGAACCACCCTGTAAATTTGAAAGGAAGAAAGTGTCCGTGTCCGTCGTCCGATCCGAATAAGTCTAATGGCAACGCCCTATGGCACAAAAGATTTAGATGGAAATGGGAAACGAGTAAGGAGGAGAGCAGAACAAAACTAACTTATCTCCCGGGGTCTTAACTGAACCTCAGTCCTTTTTTTCTACCCCCATATTCTAAAATAAAGCATTTGCACGGCGGTGGCGGTGACGGTGACGAAGACCCAGTCCGTCCGTCGATTCTGTATGTATTGTATCGTATCCTATTGTGTGTGTGTTTTTTTTTCTCCTTATTTTAAACGAAATTCGGATTCCTTAGTCTTTTCTTTAGATTCGTTACTACTCCAAACTCAACTCCGGACAAAGATTTACACAAACGATCTATTTGCAAAACCGATTTCTTGTACACAGTAGTCGTCGTCGTCCTATCGGAATCGGAGCTAGTCTTCCAACTACCCAAAATCCTATAAAGTTAAGTTTCGTCGCTTTAAGGAAATGGAAGAATCAAAAAAAAGTTTGCTTTTTTTGTTTTATTCTTTTCTGTCTTCGTCCTTTTTTTTACCCAGAGTCTTGTTTAGGATGAAAATACCCAATCAGTTGTTGGAGAAAAGTCTTGAGGAGATTCTGAGACGGGATGAAATTTCCCTTGCCAATACTCTACAACTCATCTATCTTGCCCAAATTCTTTACTTACTTGAATTCTTGAGCGTGTCGACGAACGGGGGTTCGCGTTCGCCAGCCCGCCTTCCCATCTTATAACTACAAACTATGCGACTACTGTACGTGCTTTTTTTTCTAAATTAGAATCCTCGATTGTCAATTCGATTGCAGCCATTCATCAACTCACCCAGTACTGGTGGCGGTGGCGGCAGGCACCCAGGGAATCCTCTAAAATGTTGATGTTTGATCAAATCCGGATGAGCCGTTTTAGCACTTTCTCCCTTAAGTGTTTTCTCCAAGAATTCAATTAATTTCATTCATTATGCATGACAGTGTATCCGCGATAATAGCAAGGGTCTCGCGGCATAGTGGTACAGGTGCAGGTGTACCCCTGCCGTTTCACTGTAGTGGGGTTCAATTCCCCGACCCTGCAGTCTTTATTCGAAGTATAAATGCAATGACCCACCCTTAACGTTGCAACTGCGTCACGTCACGTCTCCCTAGTTAATAAAGTTTTCTTTTTTTTAAAAGATATTCAAATACGTCGTACAAGTACGTACGTACGTACGATACATGGGGCATCGGATTTAAACCATTTCCCAGGTATATTCAAAAAAGAGACGCCTTGGATGGTTGGATGTCACTCTACTCTACTCTGTGAACGAGTTGGCTTCGTTAGAGAGCCAAGTACGTATATGTATGTGAGTGTCTTGTGTGTGCAGTAAAGTGTACTATCCACTGTCATAAAAGTCATAAAAAGCTGGAAAATGACGTTTTCGTAGTGGAACACTCTTGGAGAAAATAGAAGAAGAAAAAAAAAACTCTCGAACGAATAGTCTGTCTTCAATTGTCCCTACTAGTACATACGAGTGAATACCCGGGTTTCGTACGTACATAGTGAATCCCGGGATCCCGTAGAAGAAAAAAAAACTTAAAATACTCAATTGTACTCTCGACGAAGGCAGAGAAGGCAAGGCTAGGAGACGAGGAGACTATTAAATCAACACTTTTTTTTCTGCAACACGCCAACACCCGATATTCTTTTTCCTTCCTTCCTTTCTCCTCGTTAAAATACATAAAATCAATTTTGTCAACCCCCAGCTCCAGCTCTACTTTCACTTCCAGCAATTCCAGCTCCTTAGAAGTTCTAGAGTAGTACTCGAGTACATAGTAGACTCCAGAATTATATATGGATGCATATAATATATAATACATCAATTCCATGCATCCGTGTGCAGTATGCATGGAAAAAACAATTGTTTCTTCCAATAACCAAAAAGTAGTTTAAGCATGTTCCAAGAGAAACAATTTCCAGAGGGTTATTCCATAATGATGCCCTATCATGGTAGCATAGTGGTACGAGTTGCCCCTGCCGTTTCTCTGCTGTAGTGGCCGGGGTTCGATTCCCTGACCTTGCATAAAGGTTTTCGTACGTTCTTTAGCGTTTTGTATGATTTTTTACTTGACTCCCAAAAACTTTGGCATGCAGTGCAAATAGGCATGCATAAATATATACCAGCCGACCAATACTTTACATATGACGTATGAACGGAACGTACGTAATGTAACGTAACCTGACTCATTTCTCATCTTCTCTTCTCTTCTTCCCACGTAAAAAGAAAGAAAATGGATGGAAAGGAAAACAAAGTTAATGGAAAGTTTTACAATTATTTTGTATTCAGTGACCCATGCAGACATGTACGTCCGTATGCATACATTCCAGAACTCAGGCTACACGGACCTCAAGTCATTTTTACATACGAACCAACCTTACATTACTTTACGTAGGCACATTCATGAGAGGACACTCATTCTAAACTCCAGGGAATAAGAAGGGTAAAAAAGATAAAAGGGAAAGTAGTCAGTCGAGGAACAGTTTTTTTTTCTCTGGAGTTGCATATTCCATATGTATACATGTGAAAAGACCGAGAAATGAATGCAATGCAGTCTCAGTGCACTGCACTGCCCTGCACAACCAACCCGTACGTACCAAAAAATATATTGAAAAGAAAAGTCTGAATTTGGTAGAAAGAGAGAGAGAGAGTTGAGTTTTTTTTCTCTAGCTTCTTTTTCCTCTCGGACGCACCGGACATGCTTAGCATCAAATTAATTCCAGCCTGCCTGGACAGACTGGACTGGGGAAAACGAAAAAACCGGGTACCCGGGTTTTCAGCGGCAGGCAACCCCGACTACTAGAAACTAAGCTTTTTCAGGAGATGAAGAATAATAAAACATGTTGGACAGTAGAAACTGGAACTACAGTACTGGTGGTCTAATATCTTTGTACAAACCCTGGAGCATGCAGACAGGCATTACAAACACATACACACACATACACATTACAGTCATACATATGTATAGATTTTGAGAGGGTCCAGTCGTCTCTCTTCTTATCTGCTTCGTTACCGGGTAAACCTTCCGTGAAAAATAAAAAAAAAAAAGGAAAAAGCAAAAATAGAATGCCCACTCTCGGGCATTCTATTTTAATTCCATCCTTGCACAAATAGATCCAGTCCATGCAGTCAATTCTTAAATTTACAAGGGACAGTATTCGGAGTCGGACGTCACGGTCATATTTAGATAACGTTTTTTTTATCATGTAATTTTTTGGAGTATCTGAACAGTGTAAACTGTACATGACGCGACTCAACCATTCAACGATACGATATTTGACTGGCCGAAAACTAATTTGATATCGGACCAAGTAATTTTTTGTTATGTATTGTTTTGTCTGTGATGGGAATTGTTGCAGCCAGTCGGATTTCTTTGGGAGGGTAATGACGGCATTTAAGCAATTATTCCTTCATTATGGCAAGGTCTAATTGACGGGGGCTTAATGTGCGTTGCGTGTTGGGAGAGCCAAAGCCAAGCCAAGGGGTCAGCGTCATAACACGGAAACAGAAAATTCTAATCGTAGTAATTCGTAAGTGATGAGGAATTATTATTAATGAAAAAAGGAGAAAGAACCGACAGCCGCACGGACACTCAAGATTTTAAATCCGAGAATAATTAACTATACAGATATCTGAAAGGGTCATACGAAAATATGCCTACTCGCCCATGCACGATTGGAGATTAGTGGAAAAGGGTGGTTCATAAATATCTGACCCACTGGAATTCTATCAAATTCTTTTGTCCCAGACGTCTAACACCGTGGCGAGTCGTAGGAAATGGAAACACCTTGTAAAATCCAGTTAATTTATAACGCGTCATTTCGAATATGACGAAACGTGATTCCGTTCATTCGATTGACTGTTTTGTTGTAGTTGTACATTGTGTGCGTGAAAACACCGCGCCGCCACTCATCATGACTAATTATCCTCGGCTCAAATCAAAGAGAATGAAATTAAATTTACTATGTAACGATGTGGGTTCGGCTAGTTGAATAATTCCTAAGGCTTGGCGTTGGCATGAACGTGATCACCAAATATTTTGTAACGTCTTAGAACAGATTAGTATAAAAATTCCGGTGTACAATTTTACCGACTCTACATGCAAAATACATAAGACAAATAATTTACTTATTTAAGAAAAAATAAACGCCATTTCGGATTTAATTCAATACGAAAAAAATTCTCTTACGTTCCATAAATAACTATGTATTCGCAACACGTCAGAATTTTACAATTTTTCTGCGATTTGCAAGAGCTACCCTAAAGTATCAACTGTTTATGTAGTCCCTGTATAATTGTACACCCGTCTATTCCGTTGTAATGTATGTGTGTTTTCGTACCTCTCTATTAATATTCCTTGTAATTACTTTCCTCCGAACTTTTGTACTTACCCAAGCATGAACTCTAATTTCCCCTCGGCCTTAATCCATAATTAACCCTAATTAACTCCGGGTCTACCTTCTCAGGGCATTCACATACATAGCTTTTTCAACATTGTTCGTATGTACATTTTAGTGTATCTCCACCATACATAATCTATCCAGAAAAATAAATGTTCGTGTTCTGTTCTGTTCACTTTCACTATACCATGCACTAAGAAATTCTGGCATGTGCTACTGATGAGAGTGGGTTCTTGGAAAAACGTACATAGGTGGAAATATAATAATGGTTCAGTAAGTACAAAAGGTGGATAGGACGACAGGTATTATTCCTGTGTGGAAAAAGGAAGAAAGTGTCATCGAGAAATTAATTGGTGGAACATGTCGTGAGCAGAGTAAATTTTTCATTAATGTCGGCTTCTTTTCATTACTTACCTTCACTTCCCTTCCTTTTTACGTCGTAGCAGCGTAGATAGAACGTACAAGTAGTTTTTTTTGCTTAAGACTCATTCATTTGTGATTAGTTATTGTGCTTGGCTTACTTTAGAATTGTGTGGCGGGGAAAGGACCATGGAGAAAATTGTCCTTTCCCTTCTTTGTTAATTCTTGGATGACGATGATGACGCGGGTTTCCCATTACCATTAGTGTGAGGATTCCTTCTACTAATGTGAAGAAAAACACAATGTCCTTAGTTCTCTTGTGTTGAACTGAATTCCACGTATGCTTTCCTGGAATCGGGTAAGGGCAGTGGTAATTGATCAACCTTTTCTGGGAGGAATTGACAAAAAAAATAAAATATATTTGGGAAAAACAACGGTATACTATTTGGACACCCATGAAAACACACACATTGTCTGGCAAGGTATCGAACCCTTAACAAAATAAGCAGGAATACCTGTACCGGTAGCACCGAGCCAAAACGAATCCCCCCGGGCAGCTCACCCTGGGGACGCTGACTCTTTGTAAATTATGAAATAATGGGACACGACCCTGGTTGAGGTGAAAATATCGGGAAAAGCGAAATGAACCCGAACATGAGTGTTTTTCATAATGGAGTGTTGGGCTTGGGCTCAACTCTACACCATTACATTTTTCTCTAGAATCTGAATGGTTTGTGTCAACACCTGGAAACACCGTGTTAATAATAATTATCCCATGTCGTTCTCTTTCCACGGATACGTTCGTACGTATTCCTTTGTTGTCCGCATATTAATACGCAGTTGACATTTATTACAAGACGGACCCAACTGTCAACCGACCCCATGGCCATCACATGGCTTCAAATGAATTTTACTTGATGAGTGTCACTCATAAAATATTAATGAGGGCATGCAGGTAGGAATTGTATTGTGTGGGAATACTGTAGGAAAACTTGCATTCAGTCAGGGGTAGTGATGAAACATTTCATCGACTTTGTATCTAAACCAAGAAGACAATACACAAAATATTCCATGTTATAATTCACCTGTCGTTTTTGGACGCATCGTTCGTAGCTTTCTGTACCATACTCGATTAGAAATTGGGAAAATGATAGAACTCAGGATGGTAAAAAAATATTTTGGCTCCAAGTTAATAGGAATGGCCTGGCCTGTCAGTCGATCGTCGCTCTCAAGTTATTCTGGTAAAAGTTAATGTGTGTATTTTTTTAAATTGTGTTTATTCAGAAATGCATTCACACATATTTCCGGATTAGCTAGTTGATTTTATTTCGTTTTACGTATAATGTTTATAACTTAACCCAAATCTGAATCGTCTTCCAAAATTGTATCCGCCTGCCTAGGTGTTTGGTCGAGTTTTCCGATATCACATCTTTTTCGGATTGGGGCTTTGCATAATGACCCCGGAAGATCGTCCGGGTGAGTCTGGCTTGCCTTATGTACGTAATGCACGTTTGGAGTCCACGTCAGTAATCAAGGAGTCTCAAGATATGAAAGTAGTCGTTGGTACACACACGCACACATACAGGTCAAACATATGAAATGGAGGTTTTTGGAATTTTGGAAAGGTAAGAGAAAAAAGACCTGGAACTTTTAGACTCCCGCCGGCAGACCTGGCCGGGTCATATGCAGACCTAGGTTGTTGTGACTCCGGTGGGACATATGAACCAAGTCCCAAAGGTGTACTTTTGAAGAGAAGGACAGGAAAAATCATTTCAGGAGAGAAAGCAAAGCTTTCTCCTTGTTTTCCCTCGCTCTCTCTCTCTCTCTCAAATCAACTATTTCCATTTTACACCCATCCCAGCGCGACGACGAACGTTATATGTTTCACCTTTTTTTCCTACTACTACAAAATGAAATGAAATTGCTTGCATTGTAGTGTAGTTGTACACAACAGTACTAGTTCCGTTTCCGTCCTTGTTCATGGACTGTGCAAAAATAATTCCGCTCTTGGGGAAATTCAATTCGAGCATGTACTTGGGGAGAAAATCCTGGTTGCTCGGCGTTTTCATGGAGAAAATTCTTTAACGGCTTTATTCATTACACTTGTCTTTGTCTAGAATTCAGATTCTGGGCAAAATGTAGAATTGTGCCGATTTAGTTATTGTCACTGTCTCACACGTTCGTGCATGAGCTAGTAGGCTTTGTTTCCAATGAACTTACAGGGTGGCCCAATCCTCCTATGCTTTTGGATAAAATAATTTGACACAATAAAACCAAATATCCATCAAGACGACAAATCAACGAATTTAATTGGGTCTCACTCTCACGTCATTGTGCTTTTCATGTTTACAGCAATTGCATCCGGTTTTCCTTTTATGGTATAATCATCATAATTAATTAACATAAAACTTAATTAATATTAACCAGCTGTTGAGATTTATTGCTCTAAAACCATACAGTCTAATGAATCATTATGTCATGGTTAATAATGTCATATACTGTAGAATAGGTAATTAAATTATTAACAAAAACTCATAAATATGTAATAAATAAATTAATTAACAAATTAAATTAATTAGTTACGGCTTAGTTAATTAATTAGACTTATCTAATTGGTATAATTAAAAAAATAAAGATAGAAAATTAAAGGAAGTCATAAATTTGCTCTGGACACTATTACTGACTGACTGACTGAGAGAGATTTTTCTGCACTTTCTGTCAAACTGCACTCGAAAAAATTTTCAAATTCATATCATTCGCGTCTAAAAGTACGAGATTTTTTTTTATAGTAGTAGTAGGACTATGAAAATTACACTTACGCTTAAAGTAATTAAATTTTTATTAACTACACTAGTCAATTGTATTTTTAATATAGTATGTTATGTTATCCTCAATAAATAATAATATGCTTGTGTATGTATACGATTGTAGTAGGCCCGAGTGGAGTCAGGCTTTGCAAATAGGAACTTTTTCACGAGGCTGGCGGGAGGATTGCTTTGTTTGTTTTTTTGTAGTTTTTTTTGGCTTTCTGCTTCAAAATTTTGTATCTTTGTTTGTCTGTTAGTCCGTCTTTGTTACCAAATGCAATATGCAATACAACTTAATATTTTGATTGTTGTCCAATATGGCGTGTCATGTCATTTCTAATTCATTGAAGTGAATGGGAGAGGTAGAGGGAGCCTCCGACACCTTGTCCCTCCGCCCATCACCGTGCTAATTAATTTAAGCGATTCAACCTTTCAAATTAAGAAAATACTAAAAAGCGCAGTTTCTGCGGTATTCCCGGCATCCTGTACATAGCTGGGAATCGCATGCGCGGGTCAAATAAAAATAGAGTCGCGTGTTCAAAATTTTGCGCGTTTCGCGCAGCGCTTTGTCAATAAAATCGTTAATCGTCATTATCGTCCAATGTCTCCCTCTCAAATAACACAACGCACATTTTTTTAGTAAATTGTTTTTTTTTCTTCTTCTTGTTTTGAGAAAACAGTAAAATCATTTGGAGTCTCGTACAAGTGCACAGTACACAAGTTAAAATAGCTACGTAACGTAACAACCATCAACCAACCGCATAAGTTTGCTAAAAAGTAGATAAAGTTCTAGTTTCCTTTAGAACTGTAAGTTAAAAACTACATATGTATTGTATGTATGTTTTTTTTTGTATGTTATGTTTGTTGATTTCAACTTTACGGTATATTAAATAGAAAAAAGCATTTTTTTATCGTGAGTAGTTTTTAGTGCATTTTAACAGGAACCTTAAACGCTCAAACGTTCAGTACGTACAACTAGTTTTTTTTTACGAAATAGGAACCATCAATCTGGGAATGTGTAATAAATGTATGTATGTTTGTATGTGTTTGTGTGAGTGAGTGAGTGAGTGTGTGTGTTTATCGAATGGCAATATTTCATTTGGACACGCCGAGAGATAATGAGATTCTGTTAGATGTCGCTCATGGAAATGCGGCATTGCATCTACGTTCCGCCATTTTGTGTACAAAATTGGTTTTTCTTTGTATTTTCTTGGAATGTTTCTGTTCCTGTTTTTTTTCAAAAAAAAATCTCATGCATCCCAACAGACGCACCCAAATTGAAAAATCGCGAGCGGCAGACACCGTGAGAAGATGTAGCCCTTGAGCACGCCGCCCTCTTTTGAATTTTTATTTTGTTTGTTTGTTTTTTGTATGTAAGTATGTATTTGGTGTTTTCAGTTGTTTGTTTGTCAGAAATGCACTTGCGGAGAGCTGCAGTGCATTCCTTCGCACTCTCTAAAATACTGAATTGAACGAGAACGAACGAACGAACGATCTAACAATTAATAACCTTAACCATTAATGACGACGTTTACGTACGTACAATTCTCAAAAAATTCCATTAATTATTTTTATTTTATACAGAAGATAAAGACGTAGTTTAGTTAGTAGTAATTTTTTAAGTTTTTTTCTTGTAAAGGACTGCTTCAAAGTCAGTCTGCGTGAGCAGTGATTTTGTAAGCTTATTAAAATGTCCATTTTCTTTCTTTTTGTTTCTTTCTTAGTTAGTAGTTAGTTTTTGGTATTTTTTTTTCTAAAAAATCGACCATCCAAACTGCGAGGTATCCTCAAATCTCATTCAAGCTGGTTTTGCTCAAATGAGAATGAAGAGGGAACGTTGGATGTCGATATTGATTGTTTATATTTTTTTTCTAGTGCTGCTGTGCACTGTAGTCCATTTTAGATTTTTTGTATTTTGTTGGTTTTTGGTTTTCGTTCCTAAATTCTTAGTAGAATTTTGTAGTCGTCGTCGTTTAGTAACTTTGTCATCTTTTACCATTTCATTTTTGTTTGAGTTCAAAAACTCGTCATGTTCTAGCTTGGCAGGCAACTTTTGCGCCACTGCACGTACTCCTCACCGTTCTTACACTTAATTTGCATACCACCAAATTTTGAACGGTATGGCTCACCAGTAACTATGACACCTTGGACCCCTAACGAAAGAACCGTCGTGCTTGACCTTCTTTCCTACTTCGTTAATATTCAAATTATAACCACAACATTTTTTAAACTTAATTAGTTCACACTCAACTAATTATCTAAATGCCTAAAATCTAACGACCATGTCACAGAAAGCGCCAACAAGTCATACGGTTTACAATGTACAAGTACAACCTGACTTAAAATAAAGACTGTATTTTATGTACGGAAATAGTAACATTTTTTGTATTTTAATTAATTAGTTTATAGGACTGATCAATTTTTTCTTTAATGATCAGGAATTAGGAAACCTTGTTTGTTCTCTCTCTCTAAATATGCGAGTTTTTGAAGTCATTTCATCCCTACACAACTTGTCCACCTTCATTTTTTGTATACAGTACAAGAATTATATTTAATTATATCTATGTAGTATAGTATTATGTATTTCATAATTGGGATACTAATATTACACACACGGTATTTCATTTTTTTTGTACACAACCGTTTTTCATAGGACTGAGTTTAGTTGCATCAGCGAATTTCTCTCTTGTTGCCATTTACAATGTCAAGAGTTTTTTCAGGAACATTTTACACATCATTATGCTCATAAGATTTAAATCTACCTATATATTTTTTTGAAAACGTCAAAATTTGGGTGTCAGTTTTACCAGTGTCACGTGTTTTAACAGTATAGAACTCTAAGTCACATTCACAACCTAAACGTAACTTAGAGTTTTTCAAAAAAATGTATGTACATTCATCTATCTCACTCTAACATTTAAATTCACATTCAAATCTCACATTTTTTTCACGCAATAATGTTTTTGTTCGTCGCTATGTAATGTTAATAAATAAAAGCTCGTCAAGTTGTCAGCATTATTGCCCATTATTTAACTCCATACGTACTAACTATGTATATTAATTATACGTTTTAAATATTAATTAATTATTAAACCTTGTCATCGTAGTCGTGTCGTGTCATGCCGTGCTCATGTAGAATGTAGAATGTAGAATTATAACTCAAGTTGAGAATCGTCTATGGTCCTTCGAACCGGATATTGGCATTCGAGTCCGTTGACTCATCTACAGATGTCCCTCGAGCCAAAGCAGCAATTTTTTGTACAACATACTCCATTTCTGAACGAATTCCAGCGGATGGTGAGGTTGTTCTATCCATGAGGTCATTAGGAGTCAATTTCACATCCATCTCGTCAATGTTCGAGTTCGCATTCATTGAGTTTAGGTTACTTCTTGGAAAAATATTCAGAGATTGAATAACACTTTGACAGCGTTGTTCGTCTCCCGTGGCTTCCTCATCGTTTCCCATTTCCATTTTATATTCCTCTGTCTTTACGGCCATTTTCTTTAATGGGGTCTTTGATTTACCTGAACTGGCCGGATTTTTTCGGTTTGGCACAGTCGCAGCCACACTTGTGTTGTTTTTTCCTCCACCTGTAATCAAAAAAGAAGATTTCCTTTAAATAACGTAATTCTATGTATAAAATTAGGACTTATTAAATTTCACTGTGCTGTGCCGGTCGGCAGTCCCTAAAAAGTATCCATGCACATTCGAGTCACTGACTACTAATTTTTAAAATGCACGTACACAAAAGTTTTTAGTAAACCGCTATATTATATTAACATAAAAACTCCACCTAAATGACAATGCGTCGTTAATTGTATCGACTGGTCGATAATTACGCTTATTATTTGAGTAATGTATAAAGTTAATTTTTTAGTCATGAAATTCGGGGTAGCGGAACAGAAAGAAGAGTGATGACCAGTTGGTCGTCGGTTGGTGCGATGTCGTGCGGAATCATGTTTGCACGAATGATTTCATCGTCCACTGAACATCACTGACTCCAAACTGCAGGTGAATAACTGGGTACAAATAAGAACAGAAGGAGGATTGGAGACTCATAATGAGTCTTATTCCTCTTAACTATTATGAATATTTAGGAAGAATTATGGGGGAAAGAAAAGAAAAGAAACCTTAATTCGACAGATTGCCTGGGAAATTTGGTAGACTCATTTTTTTGTAGTCAAATGCTCAAGATTATCCACAGTCTGGTGGTCAGGAAAACAAAGATGTTCTAATGAATAAGAAAACCCGTGGGAGCCAGAGCCAAAGCCAAAGCGTCTTAGCTAAGAACCACAATTCGTTCGGTTTAATTTTCTCCGGACCGTTCATTATAGCCGCTAGTTGTCCCAAGGTAAAAAATTAATGAAATAATAATGTACTGTACATTGGGTCTCCCTGTATCGAACTCCTTTTTCTAATTTTATAGTTCGATTTAACAGGAGTCAATGCGCATATCTCATATCTGGACAAGATGCTCACAGATGAACTAAACTTGCCAGTAGTGCAGTGACTTGAAAACTGAGCATTTATCTCCAGTCGACTCTTTCGCTTCATAATCTTTTTTTGCATACATGTACAAGAACAATATCATATGTACGTACGAGTCGTCTAACATTTGATTTGAACAACTGACAATTAATTTAAATTTTTTTAAATGAAATCAAATCAAAGGACTCAACATCGTAGAAACCAACTGTTTAATTCGATAATCGCCACTACTTGACTTTGAGTTCCCAAGAAACCCGAGCATATGCAAAAAAATAGAATGTAGTCAGAGTAGTAGAACTACATAACAAATAGTAAATTAGATATAATTGATCTCCTTGGTCAATTACACCAATTTGTGTCTCTTTAAAGAATGACAATTTTATCTTTTTAATATGATGCTTGTCTCACCACTACCATTAGAATGTTTATTTTTCTGACCGCTTGATCTTTCCTCTGCTAATGTCTCACGCACCGCACAACGAAAACGACTCTTTAATTCTCATCAAGGTTAGGTTAAATATTAGGGCGCCGTCAATCCTTCAATCAACGGAACGAATTGCTAAATACAATGGAGACCCGCTGAATTAGTCAAACAAAAGACCGCGAGAGAGAAGAGAAGAGAAAAATAAATTGGTGGCGAAAAAACAAGGCCGCCATGGTTTACGTACGTAGTCCATGGTGTCATTATACCATTAAATTGTAGCCATTTCTAATTTGTTCTTAAATGCATTGTTTAGTACTGAGTAAAGACTTAAGGAGTTAAATAAAGTAATGGTAAATGGTTCTTTGCTCAAAAATGTAAATACGGACAAAAATAAATGACATGGTACATCCTTTC
>JAQGCB010000750.1:0-18904 GCA_034698835.1 Protaphorura tricampata
AAGGTTGAAGTGAAAGTACGGTGAAAGTGAGTTGGGAGTGAAAGCAGAGATGAGTGAGAGTGAGAATGAAGAGATTCCAGAATTACTGGAGATTCGGAGTAGTAGTGAAAGTGAGGTCTCAATGAACCCCGTCCCTGTCACAATTCTTACGGGCTATTTGGGTGCAGGGAAAACAACTTTGCTCAACTACATTCTCCACCAACAGACGGCGAAAAGAGTTGCTGTCATACTCAACGAATTTGGCTCTGGTACGTCATGTAAAATCTCAATGTTCTTACAAAAATATGCACAAATAATTTTCAATACAATATACAACTAGTTGATCAGAAATCCAGAATGAGAGATTTTTTTTTATTGTGGTTTGTTTTTATATTCCGTATAATAATGGTTGAAAATCGTGGGACGTTTGGCAGGGCAGGATTGGAAAAATATATAAAGTCTATACAGGGTGTCCCAATAAACTATTTTCTCTGCCATTGAAACGTTAGTCTCATTCATGAGTGTAAAATAGTTTCCGCATTGTCGGCTCGGCTTAAACAATTTCGACTCGAATACCCTTGTACAGGGTGTCCCAATAAATGCGTATGTATGTATCGTTCTTTTAACGCAAAAGCTTGAATGAATTTACTTTCATTTTAGGAATTAACGGTATTTTTATTTGCAGACAGTGTTGAGGAGAAAAGTCTAGCCATTGGGGAACAGGGTCAATTGTTCGAAGAGTGGTTAGAACTCCGTAATGGATGTTTATGTTGTTCTGTCAAGTAAGTTTCTATTCTACTCTTTTCTGCTTTTCTTATTCAAGAATTAATTGTCCGGAAAATTGAAAATAGCATTCCACATTCTTCGTTCGTAGTGTCCAAAATAGACATTTAAATATACGAAAACGTCAAGTCCTCGGTTTTTGAGCTTTTAGTGATTTGTTGACTTGCTTTTCAAAATTTCCAACTTAAGCTTAAGTTTTGACATATGATATAACACGCACAGGGTTTCAGAATTACCATACACTTTTTCAGAAATTGACTAAATCAGTTAGGAAAACATTCCCTGATGTTCTCCTGGGCTATGATCTGTGCTTAGCTGTATTGGGGATTGTGGTTTTAATGAATGAATTAAAAACAACTAATTTAAATCAAATTCTGTATATTTTGCATCCTAACGGCTAGACTCCTTATAGCAAGAAGTATGTGATGTGAATTTAGTATTTAGTACCATAATAATATCACTTGCCAAACATATTCATGGTGGGAATACCACTTGAGTGACTCTGGAGTTCATGGAAGAATGAGGGGGATTGGTGAAGTGGTTTGATTGAAAACCGTGTTCTCCTCTTCTGTCTGTGTGTGCAAGATGGCACAAAACATAATAACAAGAGGCTGTCCAGTGGGAAAACTTAGTTAAGGTTCTCCAGTCAATCAGAATAGACCGGATCCTATTTTCCCGGTCCTCGAACAGCATTGCTCGGATGATACTCGAATCAGAATAATCCAAACTCATCACCAATCTCCAAGGAGGAAAGATTTCACTTTATTACGAAGGATCCATCCGCATGATTCTCTGATTCAATTATTTCATTTAAAAGCCAACCAACCTCCACAATTGGTTCGGCATCATTCCTGAAACTTGGTAGGAGAAATGTTTCAACTCTTTCAACTTAATCACAGGAGTCCTTCCTAAAATACAAGCTATTTAATGTGATTTTATAGTGTACCCGGATAAAATTTTCTATACCAAGCTCGTACATCATAAAAGTTTGTAGTTGTTAGTAAACTAACTCAAACCGAAAAATTACTTTGACTGCCCTAAAGATCTAATCCTCCAGATAGTTTTTCTTGAATTAAATAATAAATTGCAAATGTTTATCACCCGGAACTGATTCGATTCAAAATGATTCAAAATGTCATCCGATCGCACCATTGAAAATCAAACTAATGACCATTTGAACTTGAGCTCAATAACATTTTCCAGTTTACTTACGCTAACCATTGCAGACAGTTTTACATATCTGCCTTATAGTCAACGCTTTTCGAGTCTTTTAGTTCGTCTGAATAACATTATTGCATTAATTAATTGTTCGTTCGCTCAAATCTACGAAATCAGTTTTATAAGAGTTTGCGTATGTGACTACATAGTTTACGAATGATCCTGACCCTCATCCAAAATTCGAAGTATATTTCGACAGCTGGATGACCGTCTATTTGTATATCAACTAAATCAAACACTTCACTAAAATAATATAATGTAGTGCAATTCAATTACTTAAGAACATGATTTTCCAATACCTTGAATTATAAATCGTTTAAAGTAAACTTTTTCAATTATCTTGTTAGTTAGTCAAATCAATTTATTCTGTTTTCCGAATTATGCTAGATTTGCCAACTTCACAACAATTACAGTTAAAATATGCACTTGCCCTTCAATGATTTGGCCATGCTTTAGTAATCATTGAACTTTTCGTTCTTATCATCAATCCTATTTTTGTAAGACGCCATGCTATTTTATAATAATTAATCTTTGTCCGTACAACTAATCGAAAGATGTATTGGTCACGATATTCCCAAGAATAACGTTTTTCATGTAATCTCAGATCAAACCACAACGCTTATAGTAACAATCAATTGTCAATTGTACAATGGCGATTTGGTGGAGATTTCAATGCATTTTGCCTGGAATACCCTACTTGGTGTTCGATACTTGAAATGTATAATGTATCTCAATTTTGAGAGAATCTGACTTTTTTGCGTAAAAAGTGGTTACCTTGTTAGACTAAGGACTAGTGCAGCTTTTTATAATAAAAAATGTTCAGGGTTCTTTATACTGATCCTATAACATTCACTCAAGCGAGACAATTTGATTTACTCGTTCCAGGGATAATGGTGTTAAAGCTATTGAAAATTTAATGAAGAAGAAAGGAAAATTTGATTACATCGTCATTGAGACTACAGGACTCGCAGACCCGGGTATGAGTTTCAGTTTACTACAACTTCAATTCTTTGTCTATCTATTATTCATAGTCAGATTGAGGAAAGTTTACAAGTTTGGTAGGAGTCCCATGCCTCACTGCTTCCACAAAGAACAGACTTTCTTTTCAAGTGCTTTCTGCACAGTCGTCGAGATCTCTCTCGAAACACTATCTTCAAGAGATGAACTGGGAAGAAATAAATGTTAATTTTATGTACCCGTAACCCCCAACATAGGACCTATCGCCTCAATCTTCTGGCTCGACAAAGATCTTGGGAGTGATATTTACCTGGATGGGATTGTCACTGTAATTGATGCTAAATTTGGGATGAAGGTAAGGAATTTAGTAAATATGTTAAATTATTCGGAAGTGAGACAATGCATTTGAAGTAATTAGAGGATCATCATCGGATTGCCAGGTGTTTCATAATTTTAGTGAAAGTTTGTAAGGAGAATCAAGATTTGCAAGTAGACTTTCTTGTATAAACGTCTGTGTGACAACACGTTGATTTAAAATGATAACATTAAAGTGGAAAAATCCTATGTAAATTGATCTTCTAAACTTGGAACTACTCAAATTTAAGGATACCTAATTCATTGGTCTTGTCTTTACTACTTACGAGAATAAAATGGAGTTTGTAGTGGAGAATAATCTTACAGAAAATCGTTAGTTTATATTGCATACATTCACCTTCAAGTTCTATAAAAATTATGATACTCAGTCGGTATTTCATTAGTTGTGAAAGTTTATTTCACTTTCCTCAGCCAGGAGAAAATACAAAGGAGTATTTTTTGCTGAGGATGTGCATCGTAGAAAGACAAATGAGCTTTCGAGTCTGAATTTTTTCAATGGAGCGAATAATGTTTGGTTGGGTGTTTTCTACATAGTTCTTGTTCTTAATAAGACAGAACATGAATGTGTATGTAAACCTTGTGAGATAGAGTTGTAGTATTGTACTCCGACATTTGATTGCAAAGCAATGATATGCTCTGTTACTTCGCAGATATTGCCATTTTGTTATTAGCTTACAAACTGACAAAACTCAACTCTCTTTTGTCCCTAACTGTTGTTAAGTCCTCACACAAGTCATAATGCCCGGAAGGTGGAAAATCCCAATTCAGAGCAAACTTGGTTGAATATTACATTGACACAGAGATGACAATCGGATGGGAAAAGTGTCATTTTGGAAGGAAAGAGAGTCAATAGCCCAGAGTCATCCTACACTAATAATATACTCTTTGAATCCATATGTTTTCAACCCATGTGTTCTTCCTTGTTCTATAAATTTGAAAGCACAGACTTGTAAACTGAGGGAGTACCATTATTTGCTAAAGGAAAGACAGGATTTCTACTTTACCACTTCATGACAATACTGAATAGATACATGCTTATTTTTTTCTGGAACGGTGGTATTTTAAAATTCGGAAAAGGTTCGTACCAAAATTCATGTTCTGCCTTGATGTTATTTTAACATTTAATTAGTGAAATTGTTATTCTTATTCGAGAGTCACGTAACATTAAAATTTGCCAAAACTTCTGAGTTTAATAATTGTGGCTCCTTTCGTTTTAGCCTATTTGGTTGTGAACTTCCATTTTCTTCTCTTATTTTTACAGAAACTTAATGAAGACCCAGAGCAAGGATTCGTTAATTCGGCCCTAAGGTACTGATGTCAACTAACTCCTATATTCGAAATCATTGATAGTTTTTGAATTCTAGCTTATTCAAATTAAATTATTGTATTTTCAGACAAGTGGCATTAGCTGACTTTATAATCATTAACAAGATAGATTTAGTGGACGAGGTAGAATCAAAACTTCTCATTGATTCCGTGAAAAAAATTAATACGAGTGCGGAGCTTCATCTGACTGAATATTGCAAGTGAGTTATAGTATTTTAAAATTTTTAGTGAAATAATTTTCTATAGAGAATCCAGTGCTCATTATAATATTGAAGCACTAAAGCTGAAGAATATTTGATAAAACTTAAATACCTTACCTTTCTAGTTTTCAAGATCTAATTTTCATCCAGAACAAGAAATATCCCTTATTTGACAAAAATCTGACATACGTTCGAGTCCTCTACAACATTAACCCTAAATGTTCCCTTTGGTTTCAAATAAGGACACGATTTGATAACAGTGAAAATCAAATTTGTGTCAAAATGTTTCATACATCAGTTCACACCAGACTCAGTTAAGATTATTCTTTCCCTTTCTCCAATTTGTCTGGATAGATGGATTTATTGAGAGAGGATGTGTTCTCTTGTACCTGTACCTACATTCCTCTTCTTACACGTCGTAATCTAATAACTGTTTCTGTCCAGAATTTCTCAGGAAAACCGTAAATTCATCTGATTGTCATTCCCAGTCTAGATAGTCTTTTATTGAATTTTCTTTTGAAAGGAAACTGCCAAACAAGTCTTACGCTTTCACTCAAAATACTTTCTCTTCCATGTGTGCATGTATACTATACGTGGAGTAACTTTGCTTCTCTTGCAATTGAATTTGTCAACGCTTTTTTCCTTGACAATGCAATCCAATGTAATGTATTATTGCCAAAATGACAATGCAATCACTATTTATACGCAATTCACTCAATCAAATCCACCGAAGACGACATTAGGTTCATTTCACCAATTCACACTCCCACATCCTTTTCTATTTACTTCCCCTTCATCTTTTTCCCTTTCATTGTGGAATTTCTGAAATTTGGTGAATTATGTTCACTACCCTTGTTGATAGTCTTTTTTTTTCTTTCTTTGTCAGGGTTGATTTGACAAGTATTTTGGACATAAAAGCTTACGACGGCATCAACCAGGCCAGGTGAGTTCATTTGACTGTTATTGATATGATGTAACCATTTGAAATACTTGATATACTAATATTTGGTTGAGCACACTCGCAAGTTTAATATTAAATACGGAGTCAGTCTCTTTGCTCTATTGGTAATGAGGTTTCGTTTGATGAAAGTTCAATATTTCTGACTGACATACTCTCTTAACCTTAAACCAACACATTCTCTGCAAAATATTAGGTGATGTTTAGCCATGGCCTATCGGTGCGATGTATTTTGATATTAAACAATGAGTAGGATTACCGTAATAAGCCACCCGCACAATCCATCCATTGAATTAAGCACATTTCCAATTGGATGACACACATGATTTATAGACAATCTGGAATGTATTATTCATTTAATTTTCTCCTGCCCTGAATCCGTTGATTCCCTCGTAATGGAGGATGAGTGAAAATGCTTTTCATAATTTCATCCTTTGCATACGCATAGGCACAGTTGGTCCATTAGAAACCATAAATCAGACTAACATCCTTGCTCTCCTGTCCTGACTTCCAATTTCCTAAGCTCAACCGCAAATATCCTTTCTCCATAAATTGTTGGATACAGTCAGTAGAAAATCCGCTAACCATAATTCTTTTGCTTGGATCGTAACAATAAATGTGTACGAGTGACCAAGGGTCAGTCAATACCAAATGATCATGGCCATCGCATCAGAGTTTCTGTAGATTGTACGGGTGGTCAAATTGATGTGATGACTTTCCTTTCATCTGTTTGGTTCGCTGGCGTGTGGCCAACTCAATTAAGGACGCCGCTAATAGCATTGTTTGCTGTCAACATCATTAAATAAATAAATTGGGCTTTCCCTTCCTCCGCTACATGTGTTATGGGCAATACGTATATATTTCCCGTAACACATAAATAGGTCTTATTTTTTAACATACAAGCCAATACTGGTCGGAAGAATAAGGTGACGCAAATATTTTAAGGCATAGCTTAAGCTTGCTACCAAAATTTTGAAATGAGTGAAATTAATTTGTATTTTTTGGATTGTCCTCAATTAAATATTATGGATCGAAAGCATCATTTCTAATTTCTTAAAGTAGATTGACTTGACTCTTGTGTAGGGTGTATCTGTCAAATATATCTATTTCTGAAATATGAGCTTGACTAGGGATACAAAACAGTGTAGAAAAGATGGACTCAGTATTCTGTTACCCTTCTCCTTCTCCATGATCCCAATCTCACCCCTCTTTCCATTCATTCTATTGTAGTCGATTGCCCAAAACTAATTGATTTGAGTCCGGGCGTGTAAGCCCTCCACTTCATCGTTTAGGCACGGCTTAACCGCATCATTTTCATCAAAATTATACACTCTGTCCTGGCCCACCAGGCATTCATATTGCATTACAACTCAAGTACTACTTCTGAATCCGATTTTACTTAAGATTCAACAAATGTGTAATTCTTCCTTTGTAATTTTGATGGGCGCAGTTTTGTAATAGAAATTATGTCATACAAAATTGATTATGTAAGATATGTAACACATAATTTCATGAATTCCAATTTTTTAGTCGAACGTTACAAAATTCTGGACAAATTGTCCGCTTGATTTTTTTCTAAACGTAGTCCGCTGACATCATGTACTAACTTGTGCAAAAACTGCTAACCATATGTGTCCGACCACAATGAAATCTGTATTTCCTACTATTCCTTCGTACCTGGGATTAAGTAAAGTGAAACTGCCACGCCAGATGTGTGATGGTCGTGATAGATAACATTTAGAGACGCTTGCTTACATTACAATTCCTGGATTATAAGGGATGGGATACAAATAAGAATTTTTTATTGGGTATAGATGACGTAGTAAGTTGGATCATAGGGATACTACACTACATACATAGGGTTGGTAATGAACCAACGTAAAGAAACCCGGGGATCAAAGTGAGTGATGACGATGAGCTCTTCGGATGAATGAATCAAATGTTTGCTCCACTCAGCCTCAGATTATCTTCTTTTTTTCATTTTCTATTTTGAAATACTACAGGCAGTCGTTTTTATTTCATATGTACTATGTATACGGGTGTATGTAGGGTTGGACTTGGACTACGGCATTTCAACCGTACGAATTTACTTTATCATCAAAATTCATCACCGCCCGGATTTCAGTCCGAGTTGAATGAATGTGAATAACTAATTTTAAGTGCGGACAACAGAATGTGACAAAGCCGAGTAAAAAGCAATGATTGGAATCAAGTCAAGGGCTTTGAGTGAAAGGCAATGCACAAATTACTCTTGACACTATGAGTGACACTACCAAATTTTATGACTCACTCCGTGTGATCTCAATGCGCGATTACTTTACTTACGTGCAGTTACATACGTGTAATTTAGATAGTCGACTCTACTACTCCTTGTTTTTATTTTAGACTTTTGGATATTGCAAACGAGACAGCAAAATCTCCGTTCGTTCTTTCTCATTTGGAAGAGTCCGTGGGAACTTTAACGATTTGTCTGCCAGATCAAATTCGAAAGGATGTTGTGGAGGAGTTCATACAGAAAATCTTATGGGACACGGTGGATACTAATGAAGATAAAGGACAATGTCACATTTGGCGATTAAAAGTATGTGATTTTTTTTTACTTTGCTCTTGCCCATTAAGCGGTATTAATTAAAGAGTTTCGGTGCACTGATGTGCTGGACTGTTAGTGTTGTACTTTCCGTAAAGTATAAACTATTTTCATTACATCCATATTACGTCACGTTACCTCACGCGAACTTGTTCCCAATTAGTTTGAAATGCCCCAAGGCACCTGCGATTTCCAAGCTTGTTTATTAAAGGAAACCAATAAGAGTCCATTTCATAGCGTCTGATGTGCCGCTCAGAAATACAATGGTACAAGCGGCGACCAGTACTCTTCTACACTATTATTACTAACTCTGTCTTTCAGAACTAATTTAGCGGAAAGACCGGCAATGTAATGGCCGGGCCAGGAGTTTTGTAAATAAATGTACACAAACACCGGATAGAAGAAAATCCTAAATACTCACCTACAATGTATGCTGTGTAATAAATGTTTGATTGTATTTGAAACCCATACATTTTTAACAGTGGGGTTTGGGCTTAGAGCTCTTTTTACTCCATTGCGTTGCGAGACTTTTCTTTTGTGCCCTCTCCTGTGGTATTCATAAGGTACGGCACGGTACAAAATGAAATTGAGTAAATGTGTACCTTTGAACGGCCCCTTTTTATTCGTCCTAAAGATTATCTGGGTTCATTGGACCCTCTGGCCAAAGTATCCAATCAAAAATTCATGGGCAATCGGCACTTTTTTATATTATTGTCCTATGCCCCACGCGTACTTCAATGTAATTGTTGAGATTCTTTCCGCCTCGTGTGTAATGTGAAAACCTCTTGTCACCAATTCGGATTTAACCACAGGGTTAACATCGATTGGCTGGTCTCAATTCTGTCTTCACCTGCAGATAAAAATCTTAGAGAAATAAAGTTGGAGTCTAATTATAGTTTTTCGGTTTCGGTGCTTCGTTGGAACCGGAACTTTACTCGGATACTGTTCAGTACTATCCAAGTATTGCTGAGAGTGCGCTGGAAACATTTCTGTAAAAAATGTTTCTACATTCAAAAATCAAAGCTTTTCTTAAAGAATTAGCCGACTCCAATTTTTAAGTGTAAAATCCGATGTCGCCTTTTGTCTTGAAATTCCGTTCTTAGAGATTAAATTGTCTACATACGGTAGTACAATTGCATACATTTACTGGTTCCGATGAAGCAATCGCTGGCGAAACTAGCGATTAGATTGACGTTAAAGAAAATGGCCCACAAACCCGACGGGACTTAACTATGAAGGAACAGTATCGAGTCGGATTATCGCTCATGTATCTTAATAATCTGTGTTGTATTTACTTACAACTTACAGTTTACAGTAATCTGGTTTTCTTGGGTACAATTTCTCCTATTCCAAGAGTTTTACAAAACATGACGGTTTTGAAATTAGTTTAGTGTAAGTAATTCTTTGGTAGTAGAACAACCACAAAGCTAAGAATGAGTTTTTCCTATTCTTGCGGCATCACTGTCCCAGTCCTTCTCATAGACCCAAAAGCCATGTAATATAAATAAGCGACTAATAATGTTGAACCACAAAACCAAAAAGATGCCGGGTCCTTTTTAAAACGCATTGTGTGTACACACACATTATCATTATCTGATGGGCGAATGTAATAGTTGAAGAAAGTTTAATCTCTTGGAAGAGAATTAGTCTAAATCAGTAGCTTTGAATGATCAGGGATTTTTTTTTAAATCGGTTCTGTTTCTGCCATTCCTAACCTAACTGAAATATTTAATCTTGGAATTGTCTCGAATTGACCGAGGTAGAAATGTTTGATGTTTATGCATTACTGAAATTTTAAAAAGCTGAAAACCTATTCGTAATTAATAGATATTACTTGAGTTTGAATTTTGGATCGATTCTGCTGAAGAAAATTTAGTTCGCGTCCAAGATCAAAAGTTCTAATTTTTAACCTGCACGTTTTTGAATTTGCGCTTTCATGGCCGGGACACTTTACTTTACTGCAAAGGCAGTGATTTGTGTGTGATTTGGTTTGTGATTCCAATAATTTCATTTTTTTAGTTCAAACGCAAGGATGACGCAAGGTAATAAAAAAGGCCACATTTTCACCCTTTTTACTGGTACTTGGTTGGTGTTTCGTACTTGTAATCCAAATCTGGATTTATTTCTGGAATGTATAGAAACCAAAAGTATCCACGATCTTGAAATTTGAGCTGAACAACACATTCAAGAAACTCTCCGAATCACTTTTTAGGATTTTCTCGTATTTTGAGGAGTTTCGACTGAAATGCAATGCTTTTTTTTTTCCTTTTGAGCTGTACAAACTGCCCCGAGTTGTATGAGTTGAGGTGAATGGCTAGTTAATACTATGTATTAGATTTTATTTATTATAGTGTCCTAGGTACTACATATTGGTTTAATCCGACCCGAGCCCAAGCCCAATATGTCAGATCAAATCAGATGAGATAAACAACTAAAAATAATCGTTCATTGATGGGAGTTCTACTCCGCTCGCGTCCATCCAACTTTTTGAAAAGAAAAAGGGTCCCAAGCCAAGCCATGGAAAAAGCGTTGATTCTTATAACATTTAGTTAGCGCCCATGTGTCCTCTGCTCTATTTGTTAAATGGTAGTCCATAATCCAAATCCACAACTTGATCAACTTTTAAGCCCTTGAAGGTTTGTGTGTACTATGTGAAACCTTATGAAAACCGAAAGGTCTACACTTTGTCAATCATTCTTCTCCTCCCTTTTCAAATTTTGAGCAGTTAAACTAAACTGTGTACATACAGGACAGAGCAGAGTTGTTTGAAAAGGTCTCCGGCTATCCTCTCTCTTTCTATTCATTTCATTCATTCAGTTCACTTCTCTCTCTCTCATTTCATTATTAACAGAGAAAATAAAACTAGTTGTTATGATGTTATGAATTTTGATCTCTCTTTGGTCCAAGTTCACGTCCAACTGACACAAACCCTTTATTTTTCAACTGTCCAGCGTGCAGCGAGCTCTTGATTTCCGATTACGGTATAACAATAATAAATGGCGGGTGGCCGAGTCATCTGGGTTCAACTATAATTTTGTCTAATATTTTCTTTAATAATTCCTCTCAATTCTGTAGTGATTTTTGGACCGATATTTTATTGTCCACATTGTAAAAATAGGGGCACCTATAAGGCGGATCGGCATCAATTTTACGTGTATCTCCATCAGATTGTTTACCACAATTATTCTGGAATTGATTCCATGGGAAATGTATATCTGGACATTTGAATTTTATATTATGTAATCAGTATTCCCTGTCTGTTCTCTCCATTTGACTCTTTCGATTGTAGTAGAATTGAAAAATGTGACAAATAACTGTTTCTAGAATACAATACATTGTCAGAAATTAAAAAATAATAACACGAGAGCCAGAACGTTAATTTCTAGTCATTTTTTTTAGAATGATTTCGTTTCAGTACTTTGGAAACACAAAATCTAAGCAATGAACTTTACATCATCCGTTGTTTAAAATACGTAATGACTCTTTTTTGTAATGTTTCACATCCGTTCTCAAGGTTCTCAGCATCAGCACACTCCCGCTCTGAATACATTTTACTTGCAAAGCTTCGAAAAGGTAAATAGTGAATTCTACAGTTCATTCATAAGAGTTTACTTATCAACTTGAGATCAATGGGAAAATCAAATGAG
This sequence comes from Protaphorura tricampata, assembly GCA_034698835.1. Lineage (NCBI taxonomy): Eukaryota > Metazoa > Arthropoda > Collembola > Poduromorpha > Onychiuridae > Protaphorura > Protaphorura tricampata. The sequence continues at coordinate 12,031 of JAQGCB010000750.1, forward strand.
GACTCTCGAATCCTACCCACATTATGGAACAATTTATTTGCTCTTTGGCTTTCTCTTTTCTTTTTATTCTTTTCAGCTTAAAGCTCGCTCGTTCGCTGCTCGCGGGAAATAACGGGAGCAGTGCAGTGCAGTGGTGTGGTGTACGACCAATGCCAAACCCAAACGTCCGGAACTAAGAATTGGCATTTAGGCCTCAGAGCTCAGAGTTCAGAGATTCGTTCATTTCCCATAATCCACTATCCGACGGAAAATTATTATTTTCTCTGAGAGTGCATCGGTTTTACTTGCTCTTCACTTTTTTAAAACTCCTTTGTCTCCGTCTTAGACGTGCACTTGAAATTTGAATTGCAAGGAAAAGCATAATAATGATTTTTTCACTTTGTTCTCCCGGGCTAATATTGAATTTTTGAGTTTTTTATCGTGTTCTCAGATTATGTTCATAGGAACGTCTGATGTTGCTTTTCGATTTTTCTCTCAAATGCATTGTTAAAGCGTCACAACTTTCATATACTTTCTCTTACAACTGCATCATAACAGGTGCCATCGCCCCATTGCGAATGCACAGACATGAAATAAGAGTCCAGTGTACTTTTAAATATTTGCTTTTAATGTGCTTGGTCGTAATTCATGAACTCAGGTCAGAATGGTTCAAGTTTATCTAAATCTTTATAATTGCTGGAGAATTACAAAATTATTCTTACAGTTCAGACAATTCAATCATTTCAACTATTCAAAACAAAATGAAACCGATTTCGATTTTTATGCTTATTTCTGAATTAATTTCTATTTCTTACCTTTCCAAATTTCCCATTTACTTTCTAACTATTCGAATTTTCTACATCATGTGTTTTGTATTCCTGTGAGCTCTCAGATGTTACGAAAATTTTAGCCATCCACGCGATCGTCCTGGCCAGGTTTCAATACGAATACAGCTTCTCAGCTCCACGAATTCCAAGTTTGTTCATTTCCGCACGTATGCAGTGGAACATCAAAGTTGGGTCTACAATGAATTGGATAGTTTTGGTTAATCGAAGTGGAAAATGAGTGCATCCGTGTGAGCAGAAAACTGGGCAGTTCAAGTGTTGGAAATTATTTGATGGTTTTGAAAATTTCCTGCCCAAGTCTTGTACAATTTGTTATTCAGTTGTCAATGTAATTTGTGATTGAAATGAAAGTGTTGAATGATTTTCCGTTCATTTGGATTGAGCTGTTGTTTTTCTCTTGTAAGATGTGACATGACATGAGGATGATGATGATTAGAAAGAAGGATAGGAAATGGATGAGTGTGCAAAGGGTGAAATGCAAACAAAATGCATACATTTGACTGAACACTTGGAATGTTTTAATAAATATCAAACTCACACTCTATTGACTTCTCGCGGGAGCACAACTAGGGATTGCGAGGTGCCAAACTCGTGTCAGGATGAAACCAAACAATGGTCTTACTTAAAGCTCCTTTTATTGCTGACGGAAAAGTTCCATCAAATTCCTAGGCATGATTCACACTCACAAGTTGAAATAATTTGTTTCTATGTCTAGGCGACCTGATCGTGTGTAACAATGTATGTCGGTGTCGTTCAAAATCAGCTTGCCCTCTTCTGAACTCAAAGAATTAGAATACTTGAGTTTTCGCCAAAAGTTACAACTTTTTGGCAGCAATTATCAGCAATGTACAAGTACAAGCTGGAATCTAATTATCTCTATGGAGGAGAATCTGCTAATTTGCTAATTTAGGATTTGTGTTTAGTTAATTCAGAATTTTTTAAGTATTTCCTGCTGGAAGTAATATTGACCATCATTTCTTATCAATTTTTAGGGAATGATTTACGATTATAATCCAGAAAACGAAGTGAGCTCTGCATTTATGGTCCAAGGCGTTAACAACACATATGAGTTTACAAGAATCCCGGATGCAGATAAGACTGAGAAGAAAGACTGTATTAGTCGACTTGTCTTGATTGGTAAGAACAGAAAAGCAAACTGTCCTTGGTGGACAATTCTTCTTTCTTTTATTCAAAATCTTGGAATGCAAGCATTTTGGTTAGATCTAAATCAAACTTCAATGCAACATTTTCATGTTATATTGTGTGGGCTATGTGATTGATGACTATAATAAAAATCATCTTGAATCTTGAAAAAAAAAACTTCAAAACAGAAAAACGCAATAACGTTCTCGGTTTATTTCAGACAGACCGCGTTTTCTCAAATAATACATGCATGAACGTCAGTGGAACAGGTTTCACGGTATTGCCCTAATATTTTTAGCATGTTTTTGGCTATTCAAGTGCGCAATTAAATGCAATCCCTAACGGTTTTTCTACAGAAAATCCCGAGTTACATTGAGTGTCATCCTATTTTTTTCTGGATTTCTGACAGCATGTACAATTTGGAAATACGATTCCTGTAAGGAAAGCGTCTAGTTTTCCCATTCTTTCACGTCTGTGCTTTTACGTAGATATTTCTCTTATGTTTAGTCCAGGGTGGTAAACATTTGTCTTTATTTACATTTCACTCGTTCTGATTTCATGGTGAACTGAGCACCTTTTGATCTGGAGTCCTCACAACACACAATAAATTTTCACTCCCTACCTTACAAAATGTATCTTTACCCTTAGTAACACGAATGAACCAAATATCCTAGAACTAGACAACCAAATCTCTAGAATGTGCACAATTTCATTTTCTACCCACGAACGAAACGACTGACAAGTTGTTTGATGTAAAGTGTGTATTGTCAAACCTGTTCAACTCTACTCTGTAAAATCAGCTAGTTATACAAGATGTGGACAGATTGGAATCCCCTCTCCGAATATGTATGGTTTAAAAAAAGGAAATGTTTTATTTCCAAGTGAGGTCTGATCTCAAGTGCTCGCTCTACTTACAATGCTGCTTTCTACGATTACATTGACAACTTTGGGCTATTCACTAACAAATCAGATTTTTTAATATTACATTTGTGGTTTGAACAGGACGAAATATGAAGGAGGACAAGTTGAACGAGACATTGCAAACTGTCATCAACGAAGCACAATGAGAATGGACCTGCACTATAATGGTTGACACTATTTTCACTCTTAAAATAAAAATAAGCACGGAATATGAACTCAAGTGTACCAAATGTCTAAATTTCTGTCTGAGCATTATTGCGTAAATGGAAAATAACTGTAAAGAACTTGAACTTTCTTATCCTGGGTTAAATATTACTTTAATTTTTGGTATGTTGAATTGCATTTTTTACCTACCCGATTCCATTCAACATAATTGTGATTTTAGTCTCCATAATATACACTTTCTCCAAGTAAAACAAGATGTGGTCAATATTGGCTTTAAATATACTGTGCAACTATACGGTTGAAATTTTTTGACATGATAGCATAATTGTACCCGAACTCACGGAGCAACTCTTTAACCTATAGAATTTCATTTGGCGGACCTCATGTAAGGAATTGAGCCGCATTAAGTTTTTTTCCGATCCATCGTGCTTCATCCTACAATTAAGGATTCACGAGCACGTGCAAGTTGACAGAGGGAAAGATATTGTAATATCTGTATTATGTTCCATTGGAAACATTTTTAGGAGACTCTTGACTGTAATCGTCTCTTTTCTCCTTAATCATATACTTCACACATCCTATCATCCGAGAGAATACCAAAATCATCATTTCCCCCGTTCATCGCTATAACCTCTTACCATTCACCCCATACCGTACGTACACTATTCACGCTTTTAGTCTCGGGGTAGTATAATCATGTAAATATTCAATACCCACTTCACCAATCTATTCTTTCCGTGTAGTATAAGTGCAAACAATTGTTTTGTAAGCCTCCAAAACAGTTGGTCAAGTATTTACTCATTACATCTTTTGTAATAAGCTTTCTCGTATATAAAAACTGAATCCGAATAGTACGGATTTGCAAAGTTAGCCAAGTTTAATGTTTCAGCCTTTCTATTTGATACATAGGTCCTCGAATTTTTAGCCTCATTTTTTCAATGACTTTAATAAAGTCGGGAATAAAAACTATCGTTGTGCTAGTGCTGTGTTGGTGACCTAACAGACTAACGGAACCTCTGTAAATTTAATTAATTTTGTAAGCTATTTTTGTAAAAACTATTACGCACATTAAATCAAATGACTCATTACTTCCGGTCTGTTTTGACTATGGAAGACAAAAACAAATTAAATAAATCCACGATTTGTATTTAATATTCCTTGAATTGTTCACTTGGTTTATTTCTATCATCATATTGTTTTCTTCTCATTTCTGAGGAAATATGTATGGGTGGTAAGACGTGAACGCGACGTAGGCGTACATTACAGACAAGGAAATGGAACGAAATAATATTTTGTCTTGATGACAAATTTTTCCTTGTCACGTTTTCACGGTTTCTTCTGAGTGAATGAAAAGAAGAAGAACAGCTCTATTTTCACATTCCGTGGAATGTGAATATTCCCCAAGTATGGGAGCCTAGACTCCGAGAAAGGAATGTTCAGTCCTATTATTTATTTCTCTCCGTGTGTACTAATATCATCCGTTCGAAAATGTCTGGAATCTCAAACACCCTTCCATTATCTTGAGGATGGTGAGCCCTAAGCTCAGCAATATTATTCTTCCTCTACTTTTTTCCGTCTTTTCCTCCGTACAACTCATATTGCTAAATAATTTAATTTAGAGCTCGGAAAATCCCGGGTGACGGTCCCATGATGGCTCTGCGTTCTTGTCATCCATTTTTCTACGTGTGAGGATGCAGGATGCAGTATATCAAAGCACCCATGTACGACTTCTTTCTTAGAACTATAAATCCTGAAGGATAAAGTTAGTTCAGGGCAGACGTGTTAGTTTGTGGGCTCAAATTGAATGCGAATGTTGACGTATTGCTTATTTGATAATTTAGTTAGGACACAATTCTGAGAGAAAATTCTAGTTGGCAATATAAATTACGAATTGGTTGACACATTCCTGAATATAATTCAGTCTCAATAATTAACAGCCATAAATTTTTTCTTAGAAAATGTGTGTTTGTCGTATGATACACCCTGTAAATGCTGGGAGAAAGTTCTTTTGGAGAAAAAAATACTAATATATACTAAAAATACTACAGAATCACACCTCCAGGCAGTATTATCAGTATTTTATACACCTTTACGCTGAGAAATGGTGGACTAGCTAATCCTACCAGTGTTAGACTTGTCACTGATTATATAATGATTCCTGATGAGGATACAATATACATGAAGGGACATGGCACGTACTATGACTATTCAGTAAATTCTCGCAAAAGAAGGCGAACTACCCATATGATAACTTTCACCGCATACGAATTGCAGGGTATGTCAAAATGACTGCACTGAGTCTGCACTTTTGGAATTCATTCTCTCCAAGACAATCTAAACAATTAATTTAGTTTTTTTTCTAAAATCCAATTTTGCCAATGTGTATTTGACCAATGATTAATTTACGTCCACAATTGTTTATAATCATTTCATATTAGGCAGTTTTAAATGGAAATTAGCCTTAAACAGTTGAGTCCAGAGGGGATAGGTTGAGGGTACTACATATACTTAGCAGGAAACGGACTGAAGGACCGGAATGAATGAGAACCACACAAGGACCACAAAAACAAGGAGCCGCTCATCCAGCTGTCCAACTTGTTCATCTTACATGAAACTAAACCCCAGACACACAACAAATAATAAATCCTGTCCAACAGTAGGAAAGGCATGAACAAGGGCATGTGTCTGTTATTCATATATTCATCATTCCCATCCTCATCTTCGTCCCAGTTTTTATGAACCTAACACGTGCGACCAACCCGTTCATCACACATATGATGACAAATATACTAATACTATAATTTTTTTAAGCATTCATATTTAGTTGTAATGGCCAAATAGTTAACATTTAACTGTATCAGCTTAACTACAACTAAACTCAATATGTCAAAGAGTGTAAATTACCTAGTGGGAGCATTTACGGCAGCCGTAACCGGGAAATCAATGAAATGATGTCCTCTCCTCGGCGGATTGAGTTGATTAAATTTTTTATCCCGGATTTCTTTCATACTCGCAAGGAACGTTCCTGGGATGTAAATGTACGTAGTTCTGGCCGTTCCCTGTGAGAATTCAAAAATGAATTTTCATGTCCGGGATCTCACGTTTATTACAAGAGCACTTGATACTAGACTTTTCTTCTTTTGACGATTTATCTATATTTCCGAATTTTAACGTCCAAATTGGGTCCCTTGTGAGATTCTGACAGACAGAGTTGAGAGACAAGGCAATTTTCCCTTTCGCCTCTTAGCTCTGCTTTGGGAAATCTAATCAAACTGGATTTTTAGGATCCGTTACCCTTACACATGTACGTTACTTTACGTTACGTATGTATTTCGTCGGTTGACTAACGATGAGTGAGAAACACAATTTATTCTCTGACTGACTCAGGTTTCAATTCAGAAACGTAGTGTAGTCATTTAAACACGTCGTTCCTTCATGGGCTTAATCAATGATCATGGAAGTGAAAGTCTTTGCTTTCACTCACGGAGAAATCTCGAGGATTCAGAAGACAAATTGAAGAGTTGAGCCACCCGAGAGCCCCTCGTATTTCTTTATTCCATAGAAAGAATTTTTTTTTATCTCTGCGGCTGTTGAACAAATGACATTATTTACTACCATTTATGGGCCAAAGCCAAAATAAAAAGAATGAATGAACACATACACAATACAATCCCGAGAAATTCATTCCAAGGAATGACTTTATTATTCAAGCAAACCTATTGGATTTCGTACCTACCAAGTGTACTACTAATTTGCAATATATTTTATTGCACTACTATAGTTTTGATCTCCATCACTTGAATTCACGCTCGTTCACTGGT